>CM035768.1:85360672-85621265 GCA_020466155.1 Pachypeltis micranthus | reverse complement strand
ATCGATGTTGGCCTCATAAGGGGAAGACGCCAATCAGTTTTAGATTAATCAATTTCTGACGAGTAGACGGTTTCCTTCCATCACATTTCAGGTCACATCGTAGAAAGAACCGAAGCTCGTTATTAACTCGTCCGATGGTCCACGGGTTCGTTTCGAAAAGGCGAGAAGAGATACCTTTCCCATAAACGAGTTGCCTTTAGTGAAGATGGACGTGGCAAGGGAGGAAAAAGATAAACTGCTTCTGGTCAAAAGTGGCTGACTCCTGTAAGCGTTCTCTACCCTCCATTTCTCATCGATTTCGATGAAGTAAGCAACTGAGCGTAAGTTAGGTTGTGGAAGGTGGCTTGATCATCTTCTGAAAAGGAATCCTGACAACCTGTTGCTCCTTTCTATTGCCCTCCAACTTTCCGTTTGTACTGAACTTCCAAGTTAAACGTCAAAACTTCGCGCAAACTGGATGAATTTTCATTTTCAAACCGCTTTTCCGGTTGAGAGCAAATAACGAGAAACGAATTTGAAATGAGAGCTTTAGAAGTGGAAGTGAAAATGTGCGGATAAATGATAATCTGCGAAGGAACGGATGGAAGAGGAGTCTCAATTTGCAGCGGCGGTGCCCTCAAGTTGTGAGCAAACGCCGACGAAAGTATAATTGTGGCTAACAGGGAAGCTTGTTGTTTTAGGGCTCTGGAGACACTGAAAAGGGAAGGAATAGGTTTGAGAGCTCACTCAGCTGATTAGGGCATCCACTTCGCTATCCTCACCAACGCCCCACGAACCCTTCATTGCACAACTCTCCCGCCAGCGATTCAATGCCAACGTTATAATTACTTTCTTCGCTGAACGAAAAATACCGAATATCTGGCGCGAAGCTTTATCACTTTCCACTCCCCCATGCCAATCCAAATGACGAATTTCTACGAAAACGTGAACGGAGAACAAAATGTGGGCGCTAGTTGGCTAAAATTACAGCGTAACGCCGAACAAAACCTCACAGCATTTCGAGATGCATATTGACGTTGGCTGTGGTTACTGGTTGACGAAGATCATGCACAAATAAAACGTGACGAAAGCCAGCTTCGTTGATCGACAGGCCGTTCTTCTGCGAACTGAATTACAGACACGCACACAACACGCGCCAGGTTTTTCAATTAGGTAGGCCTCAAAACTTGAGTATCCGACGAAAATTCAGTGCATTTCTTTTTTGCGTGATACTTCGGGTAGATATAAATAAGCGCCACGCAACTTTCCTCAGTTCCAATCGATGCCACGCAGTTTACATGAATCTGGCGGAACTGAATGTGCCATAGCAGCAACATATAGTGCACAACGCTCTGGAATTTATTGTGTTCTCCCTACTTATGTCACGACCTTTATCAATTAACTGTGCACCCGCTTATAGGGCCGTCAACACGATTTATTGTTCCGAAACGTTGTAAAAAAAACCGTTAGTCGATGAAACGCAATTAGTTTGAGTTCCAGAGTTTTTCAAATGGTTCTTAATTATCTTAACACCACTATTAAACTTTCATCGTACATCTTGCATACTGGACTATTGGACTAGATTCGTGTGAGAACGCCAGTTTTATATAAGCAGGATTCATGAGGGAAACGCAATATTACGAGAGATTTCATGGCGAAATATTCAGTAGTTTATCATAAGGCTTTGGTCATTGGAAAATTATACCGTCTATAGGTTGTTTGGAGCTTCTACGTCCAAAATTTGATCACAATTGACGGAATAAGAGTATTTAGTGCTTTGTTCACCATGATAACTATAGTTAGTTTTGGACCAATTAGGTTCATAACCTTACATTGGCTTTGCATGCTGCTGTTCAGGAGAATACGAATTTGGGGTCCATTCGGTTCGACCGTCCTCTCCCAATATTGCTAAAAGATGAATTTTGTTTTCTGTAAGTGTTGAGTTGAAGAAATGAAGCTTCCCACTAGACATTTCAAAGTTGAGCACATTTTCAGAATCAACTTCAATATTTCCCAGTGTGCGATAAACACATTTCAAACATAATAATGATTTCATACAAATTCAACATTTTCCTGATGCAATTCAATACGTTTGAAACTAAACCAATATTTCTTACAAACGTATTCAACGCTTTACTTTCCTGAACCCAAATGAGGATAAAAGTTGATTTCTTAATGTATTTCCATTGTTAATGGCAGTGTCAGAAAATGAGAGACAGCTCGTAGTGTGTTTGTTTCATCAGAGAGATTCTTGCATTATGCACCCAGCAGTATTTTCTCTAGTTATTCGTTGAACGGTTGAATTGGCTGTGACACGCCCGCATTTGCGACTCTTCGAAAATACGTATTAAAGAGAGTAGAATTGGCAATATTTAAGCTAGAAATTTATCGGCCGAATGGTATAGATGATAACGGAAGTACCAATCGAATTAGGAATGATCGAGTCCGTGAGAGACACGTGAAGATGAAGACGAAAATCCGCCATTAGCGAGTAATGCCCAGTATCTCTGCTCGGTGAAACGGTTTCTCGTATTGCAACCTTCCCGCGATGTTGTGCGACTTCAGTCCTCAGTTAGAGTTTACCTGGCGGATATGCAGTGGATAGTTTGGTGTACGAAGAACAATCTTTCAGTCGAAATAGTCGACAGACGTCACTAGCGACAATTTTGAAGTATTTATCGAAGATTTGAATAAGTTGAACAGGCAATGTTTACGTTGATGAAGAACGAGAAGGAACGGCTCAATTTGAGGAGTGTGAGTGTGTCTGCGGCCGTCATTTGATGTTCATTGGAGCCTTCGGCTACATCGTTTTTTTATTAAGGAACAGTAATATTCCAGCTTTATGAGAAATCCCGTGTTTCTAGCTATCGCGAAATTGAAACAGGCTCTTGAGGCGGATTAGAAGTTGGTGATTGTGAATTTTGTACAGTCACGTTCTCAAACTGCCATACCACGAATGATCATATTCACGAGGCGTTTTGACGTCGACAAAGGTTCGGCATCGCCCTGTGCAAGCGTGACCACACTAGAGATGTGTCGTTCGTTCACGAACGAGTCAAAATGAACTAAACGTTCCACTGAAAGTGCGAACGAAACAGCTCAAGTCCGCGGGTAATAGTCGTTCACACGTATTTCGAACGGATCATTTTGTTCATGTCGTTCACCTCGTTCATTCGTAATGTCACGTTTATTCCCCTTCTCATAGGTCGACTCACAGCACTCCTCTTCCTTCGCGATCGGATGCGACGTATCTCATAACTTTCGTCGGTGATTTTTATCGGTAGCAAGTAATACAAATCTGTTTTTAGCTGCGTTCTACAAAGTTCGCATAAAGTGTGTGACGGCAGTTGTATGTTGCGTTGCGCCAAATATTTCGTGCTCAGAAGCCCTTCAAACATGAAATGTGTAAAAAGCTCAATTTTGGGTTTTCAGTTAATTACTGCTTCTGCAGCGTTACGAAAAGTAAAATATTATTTTTTCACGATTTTACTCGCTCCCTTCTCGCCGGCTTCAGCTTTCATTGTAATTGAGGATGTTGGTCGCCCAATTAGACTTTGAAACCGAATCGCACAAGCAATAATCACAAGATGTACGGTTTACTACGTTTGGACTCATTAGGGATGCCGTGTAATGTATTTCGTTTCTTTTTTGTATGTTTGCGATAGCTCCATTTCCTTCAAAATCCCCCATAATAGGTGATGGCTCAGCGAGCAAAAGAATCAGTGAGAAGTTAATTTCTTGTAATTCTTAACGCGTGACGATTTTCCTAAGTCAGTCAATTCTCAACCTCTCTTCTAAAAGCGAGGAACCTGTTGCTTTACGTGTTACTTGAAATGTCCTTCGTCAACAATCACTTGTTCAACCTTCCCCAGGTTCTCCCCGAGATAAGAGCACTTGCTTCCTACGAGCATACGGCCCTCGGAAAGGGGGCTTGAACCCGTTTTAGGGGGAACCAACGCGGTGAAAAGTAATCGACTGCCGAGAGTTATGAGGGAGGTTCAAGTGTGAGACAGTTTTCCACAACACTTGATACACGAGTTTCTGAATGCGGTATTTGCGGCTGGCAGAAGCTTTGAACCCAGAGGCAATATACCCTTCTATCTCACGAGTCGAATGAACGTAATACATTCCGGTAGGTGAAGCTCCGAGTCAAATTAATCCTATGTATTTTCAGAGGATTGCTCGGAAGAGACAAATTAAATTTTAAATAGCACTTTGAAAATCGCTGCTTCCCTGAGAGCCGTCCAAATAGGTTTCATAAGCAACTGCTTTGTAAGAGGAAGAAGGATTCATCGCACAAACACAAACTCAATTTACTAAAACGTTCGTTGAATTTCTGTTACTTTGGAAGCTCGTTGAAAAGCGTAAACACATTAATACTTAAATCAGGATTGAATTTCTGATTGAGAAAATTGTACTAAGTCGTTCTTTAGTTCAAATTTTCGTGGGGAGATTGTACGGTACGATGAAAAGTTAATCTTATCCTGTTATCGTTACGTTCATCCTTTTTCCAAATAGCTCTTCTTTCTTCAACCTAAAAAATAAGAAGTACCGTAGACATTTTGGAAGAATTAAATGGTTTCTTCAGATCTGTACGTTTCGACTCGTTGCTAGTTTGATTGAGGGAACCGATTGAGCTGTTTCTCTTTTAAATTTTTTGATAAACGAAGTTATGAGCTACTTTCATAAATTGAGGGGGAATGTGGACGGAGGGGATTGATAACCGAAAATTAAGGTTTTCGATTTTTCTCGAAAAGGGCATTAACGAGTTGGACTGAAATTCTCAAGGTATTGTCTATCGATTAATGCTTAACTGTTCGTGGTGATAAGTATCTCTGTGAAAGTTGGCGAACGAGAGTGTTGGAGATTTTAATCGAACTTAATTCAACCAGTACTCAGTACACATTTTTCCCCAAATGAAAAAAATGAACTGATAAAAAGCTAAATCGACACAAAAACATCGGGAGGAGCATTTCAATGATTTCCACAGTAAACATAATTTGATTGTCTTCCAGCCCTTTGTGGATTTGTTCTCACACGTATTGCTGCAACCCGTTCTGTTTGGTGCAAGAGAGAAAAAGAAATGAATCCCAAGGAAAGAAATAGTTTTGAGGTAGATGATATTGAAATGCTGGTTTTCGGTACGAAAACGAGTGAGCGAGAGTTCACAGTCATATCCACACGATTTGTTGGCACTTCGACTGAGGTTCGTTTCAGGCATTAGTTAGTGAGAATCGGCGGGGAGGCGGAACTGTAACGAACCCACAATGACAGAGAACAGCTAAGGGACTGCAATTGAGAGTTATCCGATTCAGGGGGCTCTCGTTGAAAATTATGATGCTTTGAAAAGAAGCCCCAGGAATGATTCAAAGGAAGTATTAACGAATGAGAAATCCGCTGGTTTGAAAAACAATGACTTCGAGAAGCCCTTGACTTAAGGGCCAAATCTGGTTTTGGTTAGCATTCAACAAATGTTAAACGGAAATATACAAGCGATCCTTCGAACGTCTCAATGTCGTTCTTCAATTTCTTCCAAAAACGGCTCTTACGGTTTTGATTGAACTCATAGAGTATTTTAAACTAATGATTAAGTTCACTCTGCTCCCTACAGATGTTAATGTAGTAGTGAACTGAACGAAGATAGAGACGGTTGTATGTGTAGCCTACCTACCATTGAATTTATTTGGGACTGAGAGAAGTTGTGTGAACCTCTCCATATTCGTTATTAACAGGCATATTTCTCCAGTCCTTAGCCGTTTTTTACTTCCCTTAGCTCTTTCAAGTAAAGAGAAAGGTGTGTGGTAGACTGAAAGGAGGGAAAATTGTTGAGTTCTCCTGAGGTAATCACGTTTCACAGACTCTATGAGTCCAAAAATATGTTTGAGCGTGCAGCTCATGTTATCCTGGTCTCCATGAGGGCCATGAGTAAGACGCCGTATTATGGAGCAAGTGTAATTGAGTGTCAAAATGTTGGGCTGCTGGGGAGAGTACCCAGCCCTGGAGCCTGTACCTCTCCCTGCTACACTCTACATGTGCTCAGGGGGAACTCCCAGCGAAACCCTGCCTCCACGAAGCCAAACCTCCAAACCCTTGGCTTCACGCCTGGTGGCGCCACGCCCCACAGCTCCACGCCGTCAGCCATGGACAGAAGCCCCATGGTACCCGTTCTATTTGGCTACAGGTTAAGCAGCCTAAGGGCCAGAATGGGTAGCACGCCCCAGTGCGGAGGGGCGTTCTACCAGCACCAACGGTTTAACTCCATGGTGGTAGAGGATCCCGACCCCAACTGCGATCCTCTTCCCCACCACCTGGCACACTATTCATTCCATAACAAATACATTCATGCCTCCGTTCATTCATTGAGCCGTGGACAGACTACTTGATATTATTGACGCCCTAACACTAATCCTAAATACATCCATCCAGTAAATTCACTCAACCCTTGAAAAAATTCATTCTCGACGGTCCAGGGGCGGACTACTTGCTATTCGTCTGCCTCTGGACTCGCTCCCTACTCCACGTATACTAACCTATACTAACCCCTCCCAATTTATTACTCACAAACACAAACATAATTACATAGGCAAACACAAACACCCCATACAGAGCTCTGCGCACCACTCCCCTTTATTGAACACCCTCCCTACGCTTCAACACCCCCTCCTCAAAACGCCTCCACCACCCAAAACCCCCCTCCTCACTAACCAACAACTAATCCCACATGTGCAACATGTATACCTCTCTTTAGTGCTTCCCTGCCCTGCCGCTCATCAACCACCAATTTGTTGATGAGGCCTGCCCGCTGTCAAGTTTCCCGGCAGTGGTTTACCGTCAAACAACTGAAAGTGCCGGCCTAGTTCCACCCAGTTGCGTTTCTGTACTTTTGCAAGGCCAACGTGAAGCCCAACAAGTGATTATTGGCCAGTTTATGGTTCTCCTATGACGTGGTGGTTTTCGTAAGGTTCTCTCCTTTTAAACCTCCACAACAAGCGGCGGTGGATGTGTGGGCACTAAACCGGAGTTTTATTTCGTTCCAATATCTAATAACGCCTTTGAGATACTGGGTCAAGACACGTCACTGGATGAGCCTGTTCTTTACTGGAATCAACGACTCTTAGATTAATTGGTATATACACCCTTGATTCGTGGTCCAGGTACCAGCTACATGATTTTTTTGCAGCGCCGTCCGCTACAACTAACTAAGCTTCACGTAGTTCTCTGTTGCCATCACTGTACTGCTAACCTGATAAGGTCGAACTGCTAATCGATCTCCCTCACTCTGCTCATTCTCACTGGGTTTGAGGTCCTCACTGGCTTTCTTAACTTATTTTTAGTGTTCAAGCGGCTTTGCTTGCCTTTACCTCTAGTCCTTTTTTTACCACATTTAGCACTGGAGCGTGGTCACTTCATTTGTTCGATGGAGGTCCTAATCGTTTTTTCTCAACTTAATGAATGAATAAGTACCCAGTGTTTGAAGCTAAGTTTGGTTAGTTTATAGTCAATTAGCAAGCTTCTGGCTTTACTTTCAAGACCATTAAGAATCAAAACCACGAACCACAACTTTGTACTACTGAAAGGGGAGCTTTCAGGCAGCTTTCAAGTCGAGTCTACAGAACATCAATAAAACCGCGAGCGGGGCAATTGGAAATTAAGTAGTTGAATGCCGAACGAAACGGGAATCATTTGCTCTTTTCTGACAGTCCATTTCGCGGTCTAAATTACTGATGATGTTTCGTGCTGTTGGGTTTTAGCGACGGCGACGCTCCGATCAACTCTTCATAATGTAAAGTCAGCGTGACAACGGGGTTATAATTATTAATTAGGCGATTACTTTAATTCATTGCCTCCCCTACACGAAAAGTTGTACTGGAAATTTCAAATGTGTTTTCTTCGCGAGGATGAGTGATCTTTTATATATTTCAGCTCGATGTACATTGCGCGCGTGGGGGTGTCCAGATGTGTTGGGTGCAGTCTGCCAGTCGGTACTAGCTATACATTCTAATACTTTGGTGCTGTATCAACATTCCTTGGAATGTTATAGTACTTTGGGGTTGTACTAAAAGGTTTTAGTCGCAGTAATGCGTTCAATTATGATAGTGTCACACTCGGCCGTTCGGATACATTGGCGTCAATGTGATGTTCTCAGATGCCTTGCCATACGCACGCTGTCTAATGACCTGGGCCTTTCACAGGTGCGTTGGGCCCTTTTTTCGCGGGGAAGTCCGAGAAAGTAGACTTCTCCTCCAATGAAAGGGGTTGAGTTCGGTTCAACTTCAGGACTTTCCAAAACATCCTTCTCTCCCCTCGATTTACCTCCTTCTCCAACACACACATCTCTTCCGAGATACGCTCGTCGCCCACTGCTCACAAAAAATTCTTCTATCAACTCTCGGGCCAGTCACAGCTCTACTCACTCTCTCCCTCGGCTCCAGTTTCCCACCCAACCAGTTCACGCGTATTCTGAGTTCCCTTGTGTCGCCCTTATATCCTCAAACTCAAACACTATTCATTTAACGTGCCTTACAGTCCTACCTCACGCTCACCGAGTTCCCATTTATTACATTCTTAAACTCCTCCTCTCATGCGCTCAACGCTTGGGCTCATAGTAAAACATTTCATTACCTTGGAGTCATACACATTCAGATATATCAGTGACATGCTAAATCGCTCCAATTCTTCAACGTCATTCTAAGAAGATTCCATACCACTGCGTCATACACATGGTCCGCGTCTAATCGACCTTGCCAACTGAGTTCCCTCTTGAAGGAGAAGTAGTGCAGGCAGCCTCCTTCAAATACTTCTGGAGCACACATCACTCCCCACATCGAACTTCTTTAACGGTGCTGCAGTGGGAACTTTGCTGAATCTACCCGATCCATGCTCATATGACGTACCTCCTTCCTCAAAGTCTACATGTTAGGCCAGATGAGATACGTTTCTTCATCATTTATGGCGATACGCTTCTTCCAGATGGAACACAGGTTAGTTGGCATTGGTTCAGCGCACTGGAAACGGAAGAGGAGTGGTCGGTTTTAGAACAACTTTTCTTCTGCCAGAGCTTCAGCCAGTCGCTGCAGAGGAAAACAAGGACCACCAGCTTAATTCTTTAATGGGAGTTGCGTATTTCTACCAACACTAGAGCAGATCCCACCACACCCTTAGTTTTTCAAATGGCATTTTTGAACTTGAAATACTTCGAAACGCGCGGTTCTGGGGAAAACCCCAAAACGAATCTTTAAATTCGTCGTGCCGAGAAAAGTAAAAAGAAGATATATGAATCGCTCGTCTGATTTCCAGATGCCGGTGACGGACGGATTTGACAAATATATTGGGAGCTTTCTTTTCGGTATTGCAGTTTGACGACAGGGCAGTGACGTTCCCCTCAGAATGAAAGGCGAAAAGGACCCGCGATGATTGATGAATTATATCTCCTCCCCCCCACCTTTTCCCGCCACCGCGAGGAAAGCGCAAATCGTAAAAGTGACAAGGAACGTTGATCGAACGATATTCCCGGGCCCATCAATGAAAATCTCTCTATAACTTGATACTGTAAGCAGTTTTATCATCGCCGTCGTTCGAAACTGATGAGGGTATAATCCTCTAATAGAAATTACTCAACTCTCGTTTGATCGAGCAAAGATGCTTCAAAACTTCAAAACAGTGACAATACATCCATTTTTATAACAATTTAAAGTAGGTTGAGCGCTTTTGGTAAATATCTGATGCTACTGACTCACTGTGTTTCACTCAAGTCGTGTGAACTTGTAAAACATAACGTACTACGTAAAAAGTGGAAGCGCTTAGTTCTGGACTTCATTATACTGCTGCTACTTATGCCACGACCTTGATTGAAAACCCAACTTACAGGTTCACTATGTTGTCGTTGGAGTGCTTCGTGTTTGCAGTCCTAGAATATCGAGGAAACGCAACAAAAAATGTTAGTCTTACGTATTTGAAACTTACGCTGATCGTGTTGAGGGGTATGTGTTTAGCTGGACCCCGTGGAAGGTCCGGACCTCTCCGATTGCTACAACTCTCTCCGAGGGTTGAGGAACAGTCATATTGACAAGGAAACCGACCTGTTTCAGAGCACAATACCATGGAATCCCTTCAAAGTTTCGTCACGAAATCTCAAACTCCCGCACTTCTTGTTTGTCTCGTAACAGCCGTGAGCTAAACTTCAGAATTACTGTCAGGCCGGGTTTCCGCGTGCAGTGCCTTTTTTCTGTCTATTTTTACGGGAACTTCTACTACTTCCGACAGCTCGAATTGTCCATTTCAGACCCAGTTCTTAAGGCGAAAATGCTCTCATCTTAAAACACTGCGAAATATGAAATGCCGTTCGTTCAACTCGAGATGATTTAAAGGACTTCCTCATTTATTCAGACAATGCTGATGCGTAGCACAGTTTCACTCAATCATCTTCGCAGTTCGTTCCACTTTCAGTTTTGCCGACAGAGTAAAGTATCTGATGAGTAGCAACACAACACTTTCCGCCACTGCTGTAAACTCTCTCGCACTGTCCCACCTAGTTTTACTTCCCGCTACCTAAAGGGTAAAGTATTGTAATCGTGTCAAAAAGGTTTGAGGTCTACTAAGTCCAAAAACCTGATTTCCGCGCGTGGTTCGTCTCTGTAGTTCGATTCGTGGGAGAACGGGTGGACCGATCGAGCGTAATTCACCAAAAACTAGGTGTTTCCGCATTTTTCTCGGAAACGGCTTCAACGATTTTGAGTAAACTTTCAGATTATCTTCTACTAAGTAGTTAGAACAAAACTGTTCATCTTCGTAAATATCTCCATAAAAGTACGGTGAAAGGAGATATAGCCCTAAAAAGCAAATCTTTATTTCCCCTTTTTGGCAAAACGGGTTCAATGATTTTCACCAAACTCACAGAATGTTTTTAGGTAGTTCATACCTACATATTGTTCTCAATAAATGTTCTTCTGATAGTAAAAATGTATCGAAAATAGTGTTTTTTAACATTTTTGTAATTTCCCGAGTAACTGCGTCACTAGATTTCGTCAATCATACGGAGTATCTTCTAGCAACCCATCCCTACATTTTTCTCTTCATAATTATTTCCGTATCTATCTGTTGAACGAATATATAAGCCATGGTAGTATTAATTTATCGGTTTTCCAATTTTCTCAAAGGCTCTAACGATTTCAGTCAAACTCAACGCTCAACTAAGTACCTACCTTTTGTTCTCAATAAATGTTTCTTTAAAAATGCGTTGAACGAAGATGTGCTGCAGGTCGCCGAATTTATGGTGGTGTCGTAAAGTTGTGTTTTGCTACGCACCAATAGCTTCGAAAATTCGCATTATAGTCGTTATTAAACTATCGTCGCCATATTTTCGTGTCTCTTGGTAATCGGCGGGCTAGGTGTGAAATTTGAGCTTGATCCGGGCTGTGTTCCTGAATGGCGTTGTTCGGCCTACTCCATAACTGCTTTCCATTCCGTAGAGCCAAGGAGGTAAAAAGAACACTACGTCGCAATCCTAACAAATTTATGGGTGTCTGAGAAAATATTGGACGAGGCCCTAAGGAATTTAATTGTGAAGCGTGATGGACGTAATGAAATGTCGAATATTTGTTTTGTCTTATCAACCAATACCTTTCACAACGAATCTCACAATCGCCAGTGTCTGTGACGGTTGGAGCTTGCGAAAATGTTAGTTAAGTTGAAGAAAGCAGTTTGACCATCATCTATTTTCCGAGGTTTTTTTACGCTTACTTGCTGTGCTCTCGGTCCTCCTACCTGGTGCGACGCATCACATAACTTTCTTCAGATCCACGTGTCTTCAGCAATTTTCTTGGCTTTGTCAACTAATCCAATATGTTTTTGAATTAGCATGAATATCGTAGAACTTTATTATGGGATTTATTGAGTTGCCCCTACTTATATCTCAACCTTCAGTGGGTAACCGGCGTATAGCTAATTTATAGGACTATCAACATGATTTTTTGTTAAAGTTAGTGTTAACTGTTTTGGAATTGTACAGAAAACGCTAAAAAAATATGAGATGTGACGCATCACACAACATTCCTTCGCTCTACAAAAATTCACTGGGTTTCGTGGCTGTTGCTAGTAATTCAATTTATCATTCACTCACTTCATTCAAACTTGACACCACATCGCGGTAGCGTTTACGAAGATACATCGAATACGAGAGGAGCAAGTTGTGTGATGCTTCTCATCAGATCTTTTTTCAGCTTCTCAGGGTGATTCGTGCGGACGTAGTTGGATATGAAGGGTTAACGATCTTTTGGAAAGGAGACCCAAAAGGAAAAAGTCATTATGGGTTGCGCGGGATGACGTGTTGTCAGGTTGCCAGCCTCGTCCCTGAGTTCGTTTTATACGATGATTGCAGTACCCAATGTCTTGGATGTTTCCGATCAACCATCTTTCTTTGCCAGAACCGGAATTCTCATTTAATGGCGCGAGTGAAACGAGAAGGCGACCGTACATATGGAGTAAATCACATGCTTTCCTCTGAAATCGAGCTGCGACGTCATTATTGCGCTTTCAAGACCGCTCCCTCTTGACACCCCTCCTGTCGCTGCTGCTTTGTTTATTCTCTCCTCTTTCTCTCTTTCTCCTTTGAAAAAAAGAGGGTCTTATGCGGAATAAGACGCCAACGGAATAAAATCAATGGTAGAAGCTCCGCTAAGTCTCGTTCCCCCCAGCCGACTTACATTGATAGGCCGGACGGGGCGAAAAAAAAAAAAAAAAAAAAAAAAAATTAAGAGCGAAAAAGAAAGTAGGCGCCCTCTTCGGGCTTCGCTGGTTTTATTGAACTTCGACCACGTTTTTATGGGTTCCAAAGGACGTTAGGTCGTCAAGACCTAGTTGCTTCACAAAATCGCTTTAACCCTCTGCTCCTCCATTAACTAACTGCAGTGACAAATTGCAACCAATAAAATTGAAGCAAACATCGGACCAATTTTACTCGCATTTCAACGTATTTCTATGTAGACCGAAATACATATCTGACCCTCACTGCTAGTTCAAAATCGTTGAAGATGTTTTTGTGGAAATGTGTGCGTACAACTTTTAAAACACCCGAGTGTCATCGATATATTTTGGTTCGTACGTTCGTTCGACGTATGGTTACTAGAGTAGTTACGCGGAACGAAAATATCTGGTGCGATGCATCGCACAACTTTCCCCTTTCCATTCTGTTCATGCGAGCCTATTTGAACTTGCAATCGACGTTCTTTAACGACAAACCCGCAGTGCTCACATTTTAATAATTCGAACCCCGGCATGTGCCATTTTTCGTTCATTAAGCAGATAGTCACAGAAATAGTTGTAGAAAACGAGATGCGGGCGCAGGTTGCTACAAAATAAAACTAACGCCGTCAGGTTGATCAAACTCTGTTAACGTTAATAAGACACGATTGTTGGTGCATTTAGATTTTTTATCGCTGTTGAACGGATGGCGCAGAAACATTTATGAAGAACGATGTAAAGGGACTACTTAAGACACCCTCCGAATCATGGACATTTCGTTCCGTTTTTCAATAAAGTAAAGAAAAACACATCTTTTCACTCCAGGCCTTCGTTTGAAGAATTTTCACGGATGATTTTCATAATTAGTTCCGGGACTGACTAGTAAAAGATAATTTCAAATTTAATCACAATCATGATCATCTCGTTTTTTTTCTTCACACCCACCTCTTAAGTTATTTCCTATTGACGGGGGGCTACGGATTTCCCCTTGTCGGGGAGTTTCCCATCTGTCTTTTCCCACCCTCAATTATAGATTCCTCTTTTCAAGAAAAGCTCCTTCCAAGTCAGTCATCCTTCAGCTCGTCCCAACTCTCTCTCTCTCTCTCTCTCTCTCTCTCTCTCTCTCTCTCTCTCTCTCTCTCTCTCTCTCTCTCTCTCTCTCTCTCTCTCTCTCTCTCTCTCTCTCTCTCTCTCTCTCTCTCTCTCTCTCTCTCTCTCTCTCTCTCTCTCTCTCTCTCTCTCTCTCTCTCTCTCTCTCTCTCTCTCTCTCTCTCTCTCTCTCTCTCTCTCTCTCTCTCTCTCTCTCTCTCTCTCTCTCTCTCTCTCGTGGTTATGCGAGACTTTAATTCAAATATGATCAGTGATAACGCTTATAGTAGGGAGTTGAAAAGGATTCTTGATGATATAAACTTAAAGTGTCTGCCTTTCTGACCTACCCACCATACTGATTCATCAGATACTCTGCTTGATCTCATGATGGTTAATTCTCTGGAATTCGTCTCAATTTTCGGTCAAATGCCGGTACCAGCTTTCTCTAAACACGATCTTGTTTTCTGTATTTTGAAAATGAAACAAGCGAGAGCCGTGCAAAAATTCATTAAAATAAGGGACTATAAAAATATTGACCAAACTAAATTGCTGCTCAAAGCTAATCAGGTTAATTGGTCTCTCTTGTACGTGAGCTTGAAAATATTGATGATAAAGTAGCTCATTTCACGGACCGGGTGATGGCATTATGTGACGAGTTTGCCCCATTGAGAAGAATTAGGGTGACACGACCTCCAGCTCCGTGGATTGATGATCAACTGAGAGCGATGATGAAAGAAAGAGATATAAAGTACCGTAAATGGGTTAAGGGGAAGGCTACTGCGGATTGGGAGGAGTATAGAAAACTTAGGAATCAAGTTAAGCAGTGTTTTAGGAACAAAAAGAACAAGCATTTTGCAAAACTGTTTGACGACAATGCGACTAGTTCTGCAGGTTTTTGGAAAATTGTGAAAGGTCAGGGGGTCGGCGATAAAAAGAAGAGAATAGAAAAATTGCGATTCACAGCGGATGAGTTAAATGACCATTTTTGTGATATTAATGTACTGAACGCGCCTGTCGATGTCTTCTGAATATTATGATCGAATTTCTGCGCAGAACTCAGAAGTTGAGCTCTACTCGTTCGAGGAAATTAGGATAGACACTGTGGAGCGATCATTGAGAAGAATCACGTCTAAAGCGGTTGGACACGATCAAATTTCGGTTGATTTTCTTAAAATGATTTTTCCGGTGGTAGGAGAGGTCATTACACACATATTTAACTTTTCGATTGAACATAGTGAGTACCCGAATGAGTGGAAGAAATCGATTATTGTGCCCATCCCCAAAGTTTCTGACCCTCGAGCTCTTAAAGATCATCGCCCTATCAACACATTGTGTGTCTTGGCTAAAATGTTGGATCGAGCAGTGTACGAATCATTGAGTCGGTATTGTAGTCAGTATGATGTCCTCGATGAATTTCAATCCGGATACAAGAAAGGTTTTAGTACTGAAAGTGCACTGACGCGTGTTGTTGATGATGTGCGGAAGGGTATGGATGATAGAAAGGTCACTGTGCTCATTATGTTCGATTTTATTAGAGCCTTCGAATCGGTTAGGCATGATTTGTTGCTTGCAACTCTACGTGGTCATAGGATGGGTGGGGAAGTGGTGCGGTGGTTTGGCTCTTACCTGAATGGGAGGAAGCAACGAGTGCGTGTACCGGATGGGCAACTATCTAATTGGCGAGAAATAGTGGTTGGTGTTCCGCAAGGCTCCGTCCTGTCGGCTCTCTGCTTCATCATATATATAAATAAAATAGTTAAGGTATTGGGAGCGCATAGTGAAATAAAATATATGATGTATGCAGATGACTCTACAAGTTTATGCGACGGCCTACCCCGCAAGTCTTAACGGATTAGTTGCTAAATTGAATACGAAGATTTCCAAATTAGTAAAGTGGTGCGAAAAGCATAACCTTAAGATGAACCCAACAAAGTGTAAGGCTATGATTTTGGGAGCTCACGCATGATTAGATTAATTAATCTTGATGAGGTTTGCCGAATACAAGTAGACGGGGTCGTGCTTGACTACCAGGATAAAATAAAAGATCTGGGGGTTATGATAACCAAAAATTTGTCCTGGGATGCACAAGTCAGTTACATAAGGAACGCTTCTTTCAAAGCTCTGCACCAGTTGAAGAAGTTCGCCTACCATTTTCCTCAATACGTGAAAGTTAGGCTCGTTCAGGCATTAATACTGCCTTATTTCGAGTATTGTTCCTGCTTGTATACCGATATGCTAGAGAGGAATAATGAGGACCTGCAAAGAGCATTAAATGCAGCGATACGTTTCATCTATGACCTAAGATATGATGAACACGTCACGCCATTTTTTAGGCAACTCGGATGGTTGAAAGTAAAGCAGCGACGCCTATTGAACATAGCTTCACTTAGCTATAAACTGCTGAAAATAAAGATACCAAAGTACTTGGCATCAGAATTCCGTACGCTAGGCAGTGCGTCTTCTCATACCAGTAGCACTAGAGCTGGCATTAACACGTTGGAAATACCTCGACACCGAACAGAGAAAAATGAGTAATTCATTTATTGTCACAGCCAGTAGGATCGTCAATGAGAACCCAGGGAGGTGTTCGGGGACAGAAAAATGTTAAGTGTATGAGAAAACTGTTCAAGGAAAAACTTGTTCTCCAGTCTAGTTAATTATTATCATATTTAATCGAAGTTTCTTTTGTTTTGATAACTTGCTGTTTAAATATTTGATGAACATTTGATACATGACATTTATTTAAATTGTAAGATACTGAATTTTGTTCATTAAGTTTGTATGTTTGTAAGAGTGTACAAAACTGTACAGATAAATAAATAAATCAGTCAGTCAGTCAGTCTCTCTCGCACTCTCTCTCCCCCCCTCCCTCCCTCTCTCTCTCTCTCTCTCTCTCTCACTCTCTCTCTCTCTCTCTCTCTCGCTCTCGCTCTCTCTCTTTTTACAAGAAATTATTTCTTCTTTTTACGTTTATTCTACCTCATTGTCTTACCATTCATTTTCCCGAAAAAAGCCTATTTTTCTGCAACAACAAAAATTTAGATGTCTTGCCACGCAAAACCCAGCGAATGAAGTGTACATACTATGTCGTTATCTGCAAGTACTCAACACCATGAACTCAATAAATGGCACAATCAATTCTCAAATAGAAACATTACGAAAACATGTGAACCTAGTCCATATCAACGCAGAGTCCGTAGTTGCTCACATTGACGAAATAAGAGACATTTTCACTGGAAATACTTCTGATGTCATCGCTATCTGTGAAACCTTCTTAAAGCCAAATGTCTCCTCTGAATCCGTCAAAATCCCAGGTTACGAGTGGGTCAGAAACGACCGAATAGGCCATGGTAGAGAAGGAGTAGCTTTACTGGTTCACTCCAAGCTGAAATTTAAAGTCCTATGCAAGTCACCATCAGATTACAGTAAAAGCCCAGAATTCATATTTATTGAACTAGAACACACAAATAGTACGAAACAACACATCAGGAATGCAAAAAATAAATATTACCACGAACTGTTCAGGCAGAATAAAGACACAAGAGAATACTGGAAGATTATTAGAGGGCTTGGCTTATGTAATAAAAATCTGAAGCACACTCGGATTGCTGGCTCAACACTTCAGTCGTTTCTCAAGTAACCCAGCTGACCCAAGTGTTATTGACCGATACCTCAACACCAAGACAACCCAAGAACCTCTCAGCACGTTGGAAGTTTCTGAGGACGTCGTAAAAGAATGTTTGTTCAGTATTAAATAAAAATCACTGGGAACGGACAACATATCTATTGAGGTGCTACATTCGCTAGCCAGTGTCATCATTCCAGTGCTCACTCTCATCTTTACTCAATCGTTGAGCCTCGGAGTATATCCAACCATCTGGAAAAAAGCAATAATCAAACCGTTACCTAAAGTTAAACAGCCACATACTGCAGCAGGCTTTCGAGCAATCTCCCTCCTGTGTGCAATTGGAAAAGTTCTAGATAAGATCGTATACAGGCAAATACGTGACTATGTCGAGAAACACAACCTCCTTGATCCAAAACAATCAGCCAACCGTTCGGGTTTTAGCACAGAAACTGCGTTGATTAGCGTTCTGGACTACGTGAGAGAAGCAATGGATCGTAAAAAAATCACTATAATGGTTATGGTCGACTTCTCCTCTGCATTTGATCTCATCCAGAGAGACGTTTTGTGTGCAGTACTGTCTTCGGTTGGAATCACAGGAAGTGCGCTAATGTGGTTCGAGTCTTATTTACGAGAACGACAATTGGCTGTCAAGGGAGATGATGACTGCTTGTCATCTTGGAAAGACGAAGAAGTAGGCACACCACAAGGATCGGTTTTGTCTGCACTATGCTACATACTATATGTAACAACTTTACCGCAAACTTTCTCAGAGGGGACAGAATATACTGCCTATGCGGATGACCTCCAGTTCTACCGGACGTGCGATGTGGACGAAATTGATGGAGCAGTTAAAACACTCAGTAGTGATCTCTCACGAGTTGCTGAGTGGTGCGTATCGCATGGTATGCAAATTAACCTGCGAAAAACCAAGGCAATAGTATTGGGATATCCAAAAATGCTCAATAAAGCAAAGAATTTAGGAATCCCAAACACCACCCACAACGATACTCCTCTTGAATATGTCGAGTCTGCAAATATCTTGGGAATCTCAATTGACAATAATTTATCTTGGGATCTTCAAACCACGTCTATCTGCAATACGGCCTTCCGCAGCATCTACCAACTTCGACGAATTGCCATGGATTTTCCCACATACGCAAACAATTAGTGCAAACCCTAATAATGCCACACTTTGATTACGCTACCTCCGCGCTATGTGATCTCAAGAGCAGGGAAATTAGTCGTCTGCAGAAAGCACAAAATGCGGCACTCCGACTCGCTTGAGACTGCGTCCCGATGAGCATGTAACCCCACACTACCGACGCCTTGGATGGTTAAAAATTAGGGAGAGAAAATTGCTTCAGATAGCTGCAACGCTATTTCAAATATTAAAAACTAAAAAACCACTGTACGTCTAACAACAAAACAAACTTTTAAGAATTCCCGCGCACCGTTCCTCGACATATTCAAGATCCTTTGTGGTACAGGCATCCAAATTGTATAACGATCACATCCATATGTTTGACTTGAGTAAAAAAATAGACTCTTTCTAACGGCCCTAATCATCCCTGATTGTTAAATAAAAGATTTCAATCAATCAATCTCTCTCTCTCTCTCTCTCTCTCTCTCTCTCTCTCTCTGGTTCGTGACTGTGAGTGTTATTTATTTATTTGGAGTAAGAGTAATTTATTTCGCACGAATGTAATTTATCTGGTATGAATGTGTTAATAAATTAGCGGTTATTTCGCATATTGTAAGCGAGTCTGTGAGCACACTACATCTGTTTATAAGAAAACTATTTATATGAGCGAAAAGCTGAAGAAATGCAGTTTTCCAGGGAGAATGGAAGAGAGGGCCTAATGACCCTGATTCTCCCTGGTTGTTAAATAAATCATTCATTCATTCTCTCTCTCACTCGCTCTCTCTCTCACTCGCTCTCTCTATCTCTCTCACTCTCTCTCTCTCTCTCTCTCTCTCTCTCTCTCTCTCTCTCTCTCTCTCTCTCTATCACTCTGTATGTCTCTTCCTCTGTCTCTCTCGCTCCACTTAGTATCTCACAACCAGTTTCACATGTATCGAGAGTCCTTGTGCACGTTTATTTACTCATATTCAACATGCTAACGCTATTCTGTCAAGTGTAATACAGTCCTCACTCACGCTCACCACGTTAATTTATTTCTCAGTTTCAAGCTCCTCCATTCGTGCGCCCAACAACCTCTATTTGAATAGTTTATTTGATCTTGCTACTGCAACAGAACACAGTTCTTGACGCTAAATAATAACAGGCCTGTAACTGTAATCGTAATATTACTAGTCTTTGACTCTGTTTTGCATCTGAACGATAGCCTCACTCACGTCTGAAGACGTGACGTTTGAACCGTTCAGCTGGCAGTAGCTACGCACAGACAGACGCTGAAATTGATTCGAAAGTAGGCTTTGAAAAAAAAAAGTTTGATGTGGTAAATGAGCTAAATCGGCACAGCCACGCACGAATCACACGCACAGGACTTCTCCCACGCAGACCCTAAGAAGGTAGTATTGGGGCTGGAGGCTTCAAAGCTGGTGGAAACTCGACTTTTTCTTTACGCATCACAAAGATCCAAAAATCAAAATCCCACTAAAATCCGATAATTCCGATCTCACTCATGTGCCACCGTTAATGTTATGAAACCTATTTTAATAACTTGCTTTTAACGGTTCATGAGATCCGGCCCCACAAAAACGAGAAAATAAAATACGGGCCAACTGCTAAATTTACGCGCACAAATCAAGTTATTCGAGACGGTGGGTACAGGGATCGGAGAAAGTGTGGGGCCATTCTAAGATAATAACATCAACGACCTTTCCGAAGAGCCGATAGAAAATTTGCGTGTCAGGCGAAAGGGGCGTTTATTTATCGGAAATTCATCCCCCCCCCCCCGAAGCTTCCACTAAAGCTTTTACGGAATATTCGTTCTCTTGGTTGGGTGAAAGATAACGAAGGGGATGGTAGCTGCTAGGGTTGAACCATTGACTTCTCATTTTGTGTCAGGTGCTCGTTTCGCTTTACGGAAATCCCACGTCCAATTCGTTGAGGGTGATGGGGTAGTTTTAGTGGAAGACGAGAAAAGGGCAGATACTTCTTCCAGTCGATGGTGTAGCGAAAAGGGGTTGTACGTTAACCCTGCCCAGGTGGATCTAATCACATCGGTCAGAAATATAAGCCCGTTAGTATTAAATGGCCGGACCTATATGTAAAGAAGAAATAAGTTCATTGACCTTACGGCATGGTTTCTTAACTGTCTGCCGGAAGTGTCCTGTATTCCTAAAACGACACAACAGAAAAACGACTTGACAAACAAATTATGAAGTTAAAAAAAAATTAAGACAAAAATTAAATTTCTTATACATCCAGACTTTTCACAAAAATGTATAACCCAAATTCAGTGATCTGTTTGTCTGAAGTCACCTCTCCGGTCAAACAGCATAGCCAATTGAGCTCGTTCCTTCTTAGTTTTGTTCGTTATTTTTCTGAAGGTTGTACCGATCGATAGAGATGTTCATCGATAGGATGACGAGTGTCATTATGCTACGAAGGCGTGCTGTTTTCGCTCTTATATCAAAAACGGCTCTGACGACTTCAATCAAACCCACAGGGTGTCTTCAACTGATGAACTCCTGTACATAAGATTTTCATAAATATCTCTCTGACTATCCATTGAAAGAACATTAAAGCCAAAATGTACCAAAAAACGTGTTTCTCGACGTTTCATCATTTCTCACACTCAATGCCGAACTGACTTCTTCCCGTGCCCACATCCTCCCAATTATTTTTAGTCGGAAAAAAGGTAGGCCTAAATCATTTTAATTTAAAATATCTGGATCACGTGTTCTTTTAAATTTAACGTATTTATACCGAAATATTTACAGAAGGGCTGAGTGTAATTACTAATTTGTTCTTGTTTGTTTAATTGGAATAGCGTCAACCTTTTCGTAATAAACGCTACAAACTTTTTTTACCGTTCGGAGAATTTGCTGATTTTTGAGGCTAATACCTCCGTTTGATGGGTACTTTCAGAAAAAAGTTGGTGGGAAAGGGAGCGTGTGTGTAGTTAGAACTCTGTCATGTCGACTTTAAGCCGAAACCATTCAGAAGAACGCGTTTGTGGCATATTTTGGTTACCTGCGTTCAGTTGACTGTCAAAAGAATATTTATGGAGAACAACATTTAGTCGGTTTTAAGACACCCTGTCAGTTTGATCTTATGCGTTATATGAAACTGGCAGCATGCATTTACTTATTGAAAAAGACCTGTGAGTTTGATTGAAATAATTACAGCTATTTCAGCAAAAAAACTCTTCTTAAAAACCTCTTTTTACTTCTTATGGCTATATCTTCGTTCACGGAGATATTTGTTGGGAATCTACTTATGGAGTATGAAAAATAACAGCATCGTACACATTTGAAGACCTGGTGCTTTTATTTGAAGTCAATGAAAATTAAACCTATTACTTCCTATTACTATTCCCCTCTCTCCATTGAACAATAGTATGCCTTCGTCCCTGGAGATGGTGCCGCAACCGAAGGCAGTCCATCTAAACTCTCCTGGACAGGGTAAATTCAAAACATCATTTTAGAAATTTCCATCAGATTTGCAGATTAAGTTACAAGTTTTGTGTGTAAAAGGACAAAGTTTAAAACAAAAAAAGGACAGAAATTTATATTTTGTGCATCTGGCTATAAATATACATCGTCTATAGTTTGAGTTGGAGAAGTAAGTAAATTAAATTCCATTTGTGAGCTGTCACTGGTAGCTTGGTTTATTATTTATTTTGAATAATATACCTGTTTTCGCTCAGGAAATTGTTATACAACCTTTTGGAATGCAAGGGGATTCCAAATCTGCAATGTTCGACCGCCGTCCAGGCCAGGCCATATTTTGCTTGTAACATGATTTTTAAAATCCGTTCGTTCGACCGAAAATTGTGTCTGGACGTGTCCACCTACTTGACGAGCCGTTTGGGCGGAACCAAAAGTTGTTATTACCTAAGTGGTTTCAAAAATGAGCCAAAAACAACATTTTGGAAGTTGTATTGCTATTACGTCGTATTTGGTATCGTTTCCAAGGTATGTTTTAATGCTGAGTCGAATGGGATGGGTCTCAGGTGTAGGATGGATAACGATGAGATCACAGTGAATATAGTGAGACAAATTTAGCTACTGAAGGAACTCGCGAGTCAATATAGCAAAACGTTATTGTTTCTTCTCGGCGTGCGCTCATTTCCCGCGTTGCCTCCCTGTCTCACTCCAACCTCTCCCATCAGCTCGACTCGTCGCGTCGTTCCAATTGCCTACCGTCACCTAAAAAATGTCAACTTTCGTTTTTCCGTTGTGGCCAGGCTGTTTCAAAGTCGTTTACTAGCATTTTTCGATGGCTCTTGGAGGTATGAATCATGCTCTGCTGTTGTTTATATTGATGAATGCTTGTTAGAGATTTGAACGTTGTCAATTCGTTACAGAGAAAAAGCAGAAACTATTTAGTAGAATAAATATACACATGTTCGTTCATCAGACGCGGCTAATCGATAAAATATCCTTATAGTACATTTACCAGTAATATAATCTTTACAACTAGCCACCATATTAGGCCAACTAAGTTCCTGTCACATGACTGTAACTAGTCGATAGTCCAAATTGACGCTGCTGAATGAAACTAACCGTCTAATTTATGTCCCGTTTCGTGAGTGGTCAACATTTAAAGGTGGAACTCTTACTCATGAGGGTTGGTAATTGTGGAAGCTTGACGATATCCCACTAGATGAAGCCAACCATTGCTCACAGTAAAGAAACGTTAGGCATTGATTAGAAGGATAGTTTTTGAATGTTTAATCAAAATCGTTACAGCCATTCTCGAGAAAATATGCGACAAATCCTCGTTTTTCGTACATTTCGGTCGTCCATCCTCCTTCCCAGTGATGGAAGCCACTCTTAACTTCGATTGAGTGAAATATTGCGTTGAGTTTGACAATTGCATTTGGTGGTTCAACACCTTAAGGCCTGGTTGAATTGAAGGCTTTCGTATCTGCAAAGGAAAACGTGATATTTGATCCAGCTTGTGACTGTTTTCAGATTCTTATTCTTCTCTCGCCTTCGAGACCTATTCCTAAACGTGGAGGCCTAATAGTAAAGGTTGTGTCCCCGCTAGCTGTAGTTTCACCAACGTTCGTTCTCTTAAAGTGGGAGATTCCAGGTGAAAGTTCACTAGGGTAACCAGTCTCTACAGCGGTTTGTTGTTAAGAAAAAACTAGGGCAATATCATGAAGCGTCGTGTCAGCTGATTGTCACTAGGCCCAGAAAAACGTGTCCGTTTAGCGCCTCAATACTCAGACGATTCGTGTCCCGTTCTCCTCTTCTTGGCAATTAAATTCACAAACGACGTCTCAGATACCTAAGGGGATTCATGGAAGTCAGCACAGCTTGAAGTTCAGCGGTCTGCAAGCCAACGCGGTTTCTTGATGAGCACGGTTCCAGTATGGTATGTTAAGAAACTCCATTTTACAGTGAGGGCGAACGTAGTGTGACAAGTTTTCTAGTAACACTTGGAGAACATTCTTCTTTCATTTCAGCCAGCACTGTCTTCAGTTGTTCCTAGTTGCTACAGATATTGTCGCCTGAATACGTTTTTTTTCATGAATGTTCGTGTTATCATTTCATTTGAAACTTCAAGTGTGTTACATTGGCGCGTTTCTTTTCTGATAAGCCAGAACACGCACCATAAAGGATGAGGATCACCCCCTAAGCTGCTCGTAATTGGTGCTATGTTACAAATACCTAATGTCCACAAGAGCAGCGTTGAGAAGAAAGGGGATAGGGCTCTCGCCCCTCTAGGATGAGGGAGGAGGCGTAATGCTAGACTGTTAGCTCCACTTGCCCTAACACTTGCCAATTCACAGCACTACTGTTGTGAATAGACTGGCCGAGAAAGGATCCAGTACTCAAAAATATGCGTACGAAGTGTCGTTCTGAGGGAGGAAAGGCTGAGGGCTGTACAATGTAACCCGAGACGACGTAACAACTAGCAATTTCTTTCTTTCTCCGGTATTTAGGGCACAAGCGTTCCTTGGGTGAGCCAGCCAATAGTGTGCTCTTGGCTGTGAAAACCGAAGCTAGTTGGCAGTTTTCTGATCAAATACTCCTCTTCTAACGAGCATCAAGCAAAACACTTTTTTCGCATCAAATGAATTATGGGAGCACCGCAGCGGGTCGAAACACGGGTTTATCGTTTCACGTGTGAAGATGGAAACCTTACCACTGTGTCATAATGATCACTTGATCCGACCTTACGTAGGCGTTGTAGAAGTATGTGAGGAGGGGGGCTGTCGATAATTAATTAGAGCTTCGAACCTCGACTCTGTGTCAGCAGTTCAAAATCTCCGGTTTCCATCACAATACGCCAATTGGGAGCAAACGACGCCCCCTGTACAGCAACAGACCATATCTCTCTTTCGATCGGAAATGTGTTGAAATATCTGATACAAGCACATCACAACTTTCCTCACTTCACGATTTTTACCGCACAAGCAACTAATACAATATTGCCACTCAGGTCGTGTGAGCTGTTAACAGTTTCATTAATTACGTTTGTGCCCTTGGGCCCCTGGATATATGCAGGTTACAGGCGGCTCCTTAAGTTCGGAAACATGAAACATGGGAGTTTCTCTGGGTCATGGTACCACCGGGAGAAGCGCCAATCCTTTTCTCGCCAGTTCGCCGGCTTCCTCGTTCCCTTCTATCCCTGTATGACCTGGTACCCAACACAGTGTCAATGTGCCCTCCCCCGCCAAAGTGCTCAGGCATTCGCTAACCAGGCCCGACCTTATGGTGTAGGAAGTCAGGGCCTCTAGTGCAGCCTGACTGCTCGACATGATTTATAATCTTGTCCGTTTCAAACCCCTTGCGCTGGAGGTGCAGCACACACACTATCACTGCCATGAGCTCTGCCTAAAAAACTGTTGCCAGCACACCCAGTGGTATGGCTGTATTGATCCCTGGCCCACAAACTCCTGCACCCGCTACGCCACCCCTCACTCTTCCATCTGTATAATATACCATGGCCCCAGCCTCAAGAGTAGTCAGTCAATCATCATCAATGCATCAAATGTTTAGTGCTTATTTGGATGGAACCAGTAGCAAACTCGTCCTTCTGATAAGAAGATAACGTGTCACCGCAGCAAACTGGCTAACCACGTTGGAATTCGGTGAAGTATTAGTCCTGCGCTCGTTATTTACTCGAAGGTGACAATTTAATAGCGCTGTGCCGTGATTCGAAGCCCCCCACGCAATAATATCTGGTGCGGCGCACTGCGCAACCTTCAATAAATTTGAGGCTACGCTGTTTATGCAGGTGCTGTGTCTTCTACGGAAACGCTTAGGGCAAACGCATCAGTTATCATTGTGGAATGAGTAGGAGCAGCTCAAATAAATGCCTGAATCTTAAGCGCTATCAGTTTCTACATTGTGCGCGAATATGTGTTTTTTTAACAGAAACATCAAAATTCCTAAATGCTGCACGGTGGGCTGAGGAAAATCGCGTGAACGTCAACACCAATAAATATTCTACTTCCCGCTACCCATGGGGTACCGTGATCATGCAAAAATATTTGGTGCGTTGCAACACACAACTTTCCTTAGCTCTACGTCAATTCACTTTTAACATGGCTTTTCCTACTTATTCAATTCATTTATCACTCAGTTCATTTGAATTTGGACAAACAACACTTCACAGCAGCAGGAAGCGGTAGCGCTTACAGTTCCGGAATTTATTACGCTGCTCGTACTCATCCCAGCACCATTATTGATCAATTCGTACACGGAGAATTAATGGGGCTGTCAAAAATAATTTTTTGAAGAGGATGGTAATTACTTTTGCAGAGTTATTGGGTAAAAACTTTGAGAACTGGTAGTAAGCGAAACGGCGGTAGTTGAAATTCAGGAATTTCTGGAGTAACCCCCATGTATCTCATGAACGTTTTTAAACACTCACCCTATAGGTATTGGATTGGACTACAATACCAATTTTCTTTAACATTCTACTAAAATTCCAGCGGAGTTTATAAGGAAAAAACCGCGCTAAAAACGCTTTTCGTCGAAAATTTTGATAATTTATTGTGCTGCTTTCGTCATTTTCCCACCAATGGGAATTTTATGGTATAATTATCTTATTAAGAGCTACCTATAATAAAAATTTAATCAAAATCGTTAGAGCCGTTTTTGAGAAAAAAATATTTGGTGCTTTGATCACTATGATAACTATGGTTAACTTTCGGTGGATTTTGTTGATACCCTTATTTTGGCGTCCCATGGTGACTTGCGAGCGAGATATGAAGTTTAAGCTGATTTGGTACGGTGGTTTTCTCTAAAAATCGTTCACAGACACACATACACACAGACCATTTTCCCAAATAGTGTTTTTCGGACTCAGGAGGTTCTGAAACGTAAAGATCTGAAGAAAACTCAAAATTTTTTTTCTGCCGATTACATAACTTTCTTTTCTACTTTGTAGAGCCAAGGAAAGTAAAACGTTGAGTTCTCTACATTTTGAGGCCCACTGAATCAAAACCTTTGAACTTTCGGCGTTAGTTTTGAGTGTTGCTGTTTTTCCGTTTTGTTCGCTATTTTTTTAAGGGAAGAAGATATGGTTAAAAGTCAAGGTTAAGTTAAAATCGACGTGAAACAGTGGGGGGGGGTATCGTTTTCAAAAAAGGTTTTACCAATTTGCGTTAAACGTCTAAACTATCTTCTACTAGTCGCAACTCAACTTATGCTGCCCATGAAATACCTCAGTGAAAACTTGATGAACGAAACGACTGGGGTATGAAGCAAAATAAGTTTTTTTTTTTATACGTTTTGGGAAGAAGGTTCCAACAATTTTCGTCAAACTCACAGAGCGTTCTCAAGTAACCAATACCAACAGATCGTTCCCCGCAAACGTTCCTCTGACAGCGATAACTACCGAAACGTGAAGAAAAAACCGTTTCGAATTTTTTAATAACCTTAGAACTTGACCAACTAGACAATTTGTCTTGCAGAAACACACTTTGTTCTCCACAACTCCAACAAACAAAAATATTCGCCAAACCCTCCGTAAAATTATTTTCACCGAACGTTAAAATTCCGTTTTTCGTATTTTCTGAAGAACCCCTCCAACTGTTTACGTCAAATTTACGGGGTACTCTCGGC
Organism: Pachypeltis micranthus; assembly: GCA_020466155.1. Lineage (NCBI taxonomy): Eukaryota > Metazoa > Arthropoda > Insecta > Hemiptera > Miridae > Pachypeltis > Pachypeltis micranthus. Next base: position 85,593,613 of record CM035768.1, on the reverse strand, counting down.
TAACTGATACCTTCATTTTGTTTCTCATGAATGTTTCGATATAAATACGTAGATCGAAAATACAGCACTCTATATGCAGCTTATCGTTAAATGCTGAGGAGTATCAGATAGTGTACATGATGCTTCGGACTAGTTATTTTTAATTTATATTAGAAAGCATCTACAGACTGTGTTCCATAATTGCTGTTATCTAAATCGGTTGAATAGAGAGTTAACGCGTGCCACGGGTCGCCAGCCAGGGAAATACGTTCAAACGTATATATGCGTTCAATATGTCCAGGAAGAGAGAGAAGGAGAGAGAGAGAGAGAGAGAGAGAGAGAGAGAGAGAGAGAGAGAGAGAGAGAGAGAGCGAAAGAGCGAGGGGGATGCCTGATGATACAAAATACCACGTGGACCAGAACTGAAAATAACTGAACAAGTTAAGGTAATGGGGTGAACACGCTTCTTTTAAATTGGGAAAAGCAATTGAAAAACGTGTCGAGACGTTCACGTTCGCCTGCTCCACTCAGCAAATTAAAGGAACGCTGTGGCCCAGGGCTGTTAGTTAATTCGTTTGAAAAGCAGAAAATGTTCGCCTTCGTTGTGTCTTCAGCGCGAACACGGATGTTAAGTAAAGCGTTCAGGTACGGACAGCCTGTAAACCCACAATCATCCCTTACCCATCAGTGTGTGTATTCTTCTTATGAAATTTCAGAAAACCAACCCGTAATATTCCAACGCGAGTGCTCGACGGAAAACGCCGAATCATTATCAGTTTTTTGACTTCGGAATGCTAGGACTAGCCCTTATGACAAAGTCATTGTCTCCCCTTACCCGCTTGTTACCTGCGAGAATTCCCCCTCCGCGCTTATTTTCAACGGGGATGGATTTCCCGCTTCGTCTGGGCATTTTGAAATATCGTTTTCCACCCTTCCTATTCACATTCCTCCCCACAACCGACAACTCCTTCCAAATTCATTCATCTCCAAACTCTCGCGAAAGACACACTCGTCTCCCTGTGCTCACTCAGACTCCTCTATCAATTATCAGCTCAGTTACAGCTCTCTCCCTCTCTCCTTCCGATACAGTTTCCTGCGCCAGTTTACGCGTATTACGAGTCGTCCTCTTGTGTCGCCCTTTTGTACACAAAATCTACTCAATTCATTGCACATTTAATACAGTCCTCCTCACGCTCACCGAGTTTCTTTTATTTCGATCTTCAACTCTCATTCTCTCCTGAGCCCAACAGCGAGCTTGATCACCAATCCAGCCAATATCTGAAGAGATGAAAACGATATTTCTTCGTATTTTCGGCGGTGGAAAGGAATACATGTGATTGATATTAAGGAGGTGTGTGTTGATGCCTCATTACAGATACGAAGTGAAGTTGTTAAGTCCTGGACAATTAGACCGCTCTCAACTCACCGTCAGAGTGCAAAATCCTTAAATACCAACGTGTTACATTACAAGAGGCTTCCTCTGATTGTGAAGCTCTTTCCCCAACCGCAGCGACCTATTTCTCTGACACAGGGAAGGAAGTAGAACGCGAACCAATTAAATTACTACTAAGTGCGTTACATCGCTTAGAAAGAAAGCCACGTAACATTCCTACTCCAACCGCCATTAACTTCCACTTTCCTTTTTCCCGTAATTCGAGCCTTCCTAGAATTCGAAAAATGCTCCTTCAAGTTTCATCTCGGGGAAAAACAATTTTCCTCTCCAATTTCCATCTCGGGCTCTTGCGGCCCTTCACTCATCTCAGGCTTTTCCTGCGTTCGCGTTTTAAAACCATTATTGTTTCGCAAGTGAAGGCCCTTGTTGAATCATCCAGGTTAGCAGAAGGAGCCGAGGAAATTAAATATTAAACCTTGATTACCCTCCGTTGCCTTACATCGAGTTAATGGGCAAAAAGATGAGGATAACGCCGCCTTTTTTTTTTCCTTCGCTCCGTTTTCTCTCTTCTTCCTTGCGCCCACAGATTAGGACTTACTAATTACGAGTGCTAGGATATCCTCCAAAACAGGGATCGTTGAGCAACTAAAACGAATCCGAAATCGCAACAAAATGCGCGACATCTCTTTAAAACCAAATGCCAAGCATATATATCAAAATTCATTTTGACGTCCTCATCAACTCGAAATTCATTGAATTTACTTAATCAAGTTGGGACTCACAAACTCGTGATCCAACTTTGCTAGTTCAGGAACTTTATTTGAAGAATGAAGAACATTTGTTTTTGTACATGAAGCTTCAATAGCAGCCCAAAAGTACTAGAAGCGAACAGCACTGGATAGTCACGTGTGCTATGGAGTAATCAGTTTTGAATGGAAATTTTAGATTTCGACGTAGAATAAACTAGGGGCTTTTTATTTTTGTGTTCTAATTAGCATATTATTTGGTTTTAGAAGGATTTAGATACTCTTCACTCAGTACTTAGTCGTTTATCCTTCTTCTTTTCTGCGAGGGACATGAAGAAGTTTCCGTATTCAGACTCAACTGGATTTGACCAGATAATTTAGGCGTTAACTGCGGAACAATGTATACAGTTGAAGCTTACTAAAGTTAACGTACCTGTTAGGTGAGTCCGTCTCCTCTGGCTGGTGAGTTACCAGAGGAGACGGAGTCACCTAACAGGTACGTCAACTTTATTAATTTGCCTACTGGCGGACATAACCCAATTGCTTTAATACCAGTTGAAGCTTGTTCCGAAATTTGATTAGATATATGCTCCTTCACATGATGTACATAGGTGAAACTGTGTAGTACATCTGTTCCAGGATTAGCAGCCATAAATTACACATTAATACCCTACGGATAAACGAAATTTGGGCGGAACCGATAATTTAACGGTGTATGCAGATTTGACTTCAAAAACACTAAAATTCTCGGCCTTCAAAACCATTAACATTGAAACTTTAAAATAACAGGAACTTCTAACTCCAGACCGAACGTCGAAACCGGAAATAGCGTTTCTCGCTCAATTGGAGTGGGGGACGAAAACCACGCCTTTAGTACGAGGTTTTTGGCCACGCCCCCCGACCGTACGTTCCGTTGTAGTACGGCCGTTTTTTATCACCTCCACACCGCCCATTTACCCCCTCAACCACTTTTCCCAACCAATCGTACGGTAGTACGACCTTTTTTACCCCCACCCATTGCCACAGTTTCCAGAAGTTGACTTACCATTTCCCATCCAGCCTTCTCCCACAAGCCTCCTAGTGAGTGTGCTGTTGTAGGAGTTCCCTCCCTCCTTCACACTAAAATTCCCGAGCGTTTGGATGACGTCACTTTTTAAAAAAAGTTCCTTCCCTGGGATTGAACGCAGCACCTCACGTACGATAGTTGAACGCTCTATCCACTGGGCCATGAATGAACCATTGAAGAATAATGTAAACTGGTGGTATAAGGGGAACAGATGTGACATCATCCTTGTGGGACGCTAGAGGTGAGTTTATACAACGCATGTTCACATGATCGTTCTAGGTCATGACTCATCCCCACACAGCTCCAAATTGTATGACGATATTATGGATGTCAGGGGAAGAATGACGCGAGCAGCACAATAAACTGTTAAATCTTTCGACGATAAGCAATTTTAGTGGAGTTTTTACTTTTCGCGATCCAAAGGGTAAGGGAAGTACTGTAATTGTGTAAAAAAAAAGTTGTTCTTTTGAAGTCTACTGAACCCAAAAAACCTAATTTCGGCGGAGACAAAAATGAACCAAAAACTAGGGTTCTCCACATTTTTTTTTCACAAACGGTTTCAACGATTTCGACTAAACTTTCAAAATATCTCCTTGTTAGTACGAAACGGTGGTGAAGTGTTCTTCATAAATATCCCTATGAAAATATGGTGAACGGAGATACAGGCCTTAAAAGCAGAAATAGGGTTTTTTGCGCTTTTTGGCAAAACGGCAACAATTTTCACCAAACTCATGCAATGTTTTTAAATAGTAAATATTTATATTTATAGCTCTCAATAAATGTTCCTCTGACCGTCCATTGAACAGACATGAAAATGAAAATGTGTTGAAAATAATGTTTTTTGAACATTTTGAACATGAAGTAATTTCACGAGTAACTGCGTCACTGGATATTAGATAGATATAAGGTAGATATAAGCCATGATAGCTCCGATAACGTGATTCGTCGAGTATTAATTTATCGGTTTTCCAACTTTCTCAAAAACGGCTCGAGCGCTTTCGATCAAACTCACAGAGTACTCTAAACTAACCAGCACCTACATTTTGTTCTCCATAAATGGTTCTGCAGAAATGCGTTGAACGAAGATATAGCGCCCGTATATGTAGCAGGTCGTTGAATTCAGGGTGGTACTCCAATAAACTGCCTACTCGATGTAGGGCACTGGTTAGGGCTCGCAGCTTTCATAGTGGCCATTAAATAATCAGGAGCAACCCACGAAATGCTGGAGTTCGAACTAACGTCGTTTTGTTGACTAACTTTTTTTCACAGAGGTTCCCGTTTAATTCCAGAACAGTAAACACTCCCATTAATTATCTGTACGTTGGGTTTTCAGTGAAGCTCGTGGTATAAATACCGGCATCCCAATAGATTCCAGGACTGCCGGTGGAACGTCAACTTTTGTTTTACAAGTTCATGTGAGCTGATTAAAGAACTGTGGATTAGTAACTTGAATTCGTGTACCTAAAAGTTCAAATGAACTTAATAAAAAAGAGAAAGTGTGTGTGTGTGTGTGTCTGTAGTTCGATTTGCGGAAGAACGGCTGATCCGATTGAGCTGGTTCTTTTTTTGTTTTGTTCGTTATTTTTTGTAGACACCAAAATAAGGTTATGGACGATTTCGGCCGATGGAAAGGGGGGGGGGACGAAAATGTACCAAAAACTAGGGTTTTTCGTATTTTTCTCAGAAACGGCTCTAACGATTTTGATTAAACTTTCAAATTATCTTCTCCTAATCAATACCTAACTTTTCTTCTCCATACATATCTCCATGAAAATACGGTGAACGAAGATATAGGCCCCTGAAGCAAAAATAGGTTTTTTACGCTTTTTGGCAAAACGGGTTCAGCGATTTCCACCAAACTCACAGGATGTTTTCAAATAGTTAATATCTACATATTGTTCTCAATAAATGTTCCTGTGACGGTCCATTGAACAGAGATAAAAATCAAAATGTGTCGAAAATAACGTTTTTTTGAACATTTCCGTAAATTCCAGGGTAACTTCTTCATCAAATGTGATAAATTCTAATGGAGTGTCTTAAATCCACCCATACCAACATTTTTTTCCCCATAATTATTTCACACGTTGAACGGAGATATAAGCCAAGTTAACTCAGAAAAGGAGATTTGTCGAATATTAATTAATCGGAATTCCAATTTTCTCAGAAACGGCTGTAACGATTTCGATCAAACTTACGGAGTACTCTCGGCGAACTAGTCCCTACATTTTGTTCTTCATTAATGTTTCTGTAGAAATGCGTTGAATGAAGATATAGCACCCGCGTATGTAGCTGGTCTTCGAACTTACGGGGGTGGCGGAAAGTTGTGTGTTGCTACGTACCAGATATTTTTATTCGTTTTTCAACGGTTTCAGAGAAACACATATTTTTGGAAAATACGCTTAGCGAGATTTAATATTTCATGCACGAGAAGATGCATGCATATTTCATGCATTTTGTTACCAATGATCTCTTACTTGTTTGTCTGGTGCACCAATCGGTCTTTTATTTTATCTAATACGTGCAGGACACTTTTTTTTGACAATCGATACCGCATTACGAAGTCGGTATTATCTAGATTGTCGAAATCGTCACACCGCTCCCGTATCCATCTAGGGCGCCGGGTGAGCGAACAATAACCGTAATATAATACGTCATCGTCGTCGTCAAAAAGTAAATCCAACAACTGCTCGCGGGAAGATTGCATTTTATATGAATTAATTAATAATATAATAGATAAAAATAGAATTTGAAGAGAATAGAACAGAACACAGAATTTCAAGATGGAGAACGAAAGATAAGTGAGGGAAAGATAAGAGCTAACCGGGCCAAACGGCACAATTTTTTGAGGTTAGCGCTGGATCAGGGCTAGAGCTTAACCCAGTCTGGTGAATACCGTTTTTGTGGCGGGAGCGGGTTAGGTGCTGTTAATCGACTCTAAACGAGATCAACGCAGTTGGTGAACGCGGCCCTAAGATGTTTATTCGACGTTTAGCGCGCATTTTGCAAGTAAATACGTTCAGTCGAATGAGTTAGAATATTGAGCTCAGGCCTTTCTCAGGTGCGTTCAGTCGCCCATTTCTGACCTGAAGCCCTTTGTGTGTAGCTGCAGGAAAGTCTGGCCTGCTTCTTCAGTGGGGTGGGGGGGGGGGCAATAGAGTTCCCCTTCCTGGGCTTTCCAAAATATCCGCTCCCCCCCACCACGCAATTTACTTCCTCACCAACACACATAGCTCTTCCCAATTGACTCTCATCTTTAAGCTATTGGGCCACTCACAGCTCTACTCACTCTCTTTGCTCTAGTTCCCGTGCAACCAGTTCATATATTCAGAGCCCCCTTGAATCGCACTTACATAATCACATCTAAACTTCCATCCATCAGTCTTGTACTCAGATAGCTATCGCTCTAACCAAGTGACCGTGTAATCAAAAGTCTATTGTGTTAAGTAGTGTCTTAGTGCAATCCAATGTCTCGTTTAATTCGTCTCTCTCTCTCTCTCTCTCTCTCTCTCTCTCTCTCTCTCTCTCTCTCTCTCTCTCTCTCTCTCTCTCTCTCTTGTGCACCTAACAACGTATCTACATGGCGTGCTTCATAAACGACTCTTGCTCAACGTCGTGTAATTTATTGTTGAACACTATTATTTGCGCTAAACAAACACGTCAGCAAAAATTGAGACTCGATGAGTGAATGATGTCGCAGAATACGTATTTACTCCGACGTCCGACCAAAATCGGCTCTTACAATTGTTCTATGACGTGTGCCTAAGACAAATAAAAATTACGAGGCGTCTGAAGAGCATCTTGACGTCCGTCCAGTGAAGACTGTGTTGTTAACTTGAAAATGCCGTTCAGGAAAACTATCACAAAATAGTTCAAAGCGTATGGCCGCAGATTGTGATAAAAACGTGAGTGTCGTCGCTCTCGTTTTGAAGGACGTAAAATGCGACAGAGGTTCCAACTCATTATTCGTACATTCCGTTCCATAAAGAATTCGAGAGAAATATGTTTGGATATGTCAGAAGTTGTAATCGCAGTACATTACTTACGTATCATCGTCAATTTATCGAGTTTTATAAAGACGTTACGGTGGCTTAGTTGGGGGAAAGGTCTAGCCGGAGTTCATCAATGGTGGTAAATCAACAGCCTGCCGACAATTAAACGTCGTAGCCTCTGTAAATTCTGAGGGTCAAACCGATTCGATCATGGAATTACTGCTGTGGCCGTAGACCCCTAACTAGCGGTTGGGAACGATCGGAGGGGCACAAAACACGACTTCAATTTCCCCAATCCCCTTTATTCTCACCTAGTAACGTACTGGGAGGGGGGAGGGGGAATAATGCGGCTTAACCGCCTCGTTCAAATCTCCCACAGCTACAACGGACGGGCTACACGAGAGAGAGACCACTCAAATTGTCATAACGCTATATCGAAAAAAGGATCAATTGATGAGGAAAGTGTTAGTTTCCGTTGAATTTATTAACATACTCCACATCGTGTATGGCTCAGGAGATCTTTTTGTCTCTCGCAACAGAGATTGCTATTGGTATCAACAGTTCTAAAGCATATAGTCAGAAAGTCGTCTGCTCGAAACGGTGGATGCAGGTGATACCCTCACTGCAGCCCCAACGGGCCTATTGTAAGGCCCTCCAATCATGGCCCCCCTGCACCACCCCCAGGCCACACGGCACTGGTCTCTCTTGGTGTGACGTCCCCTATGCGCCTCCACCACCCCCGCACAAAGTGGAGGATATCCGGAAGTTCTGCATTAGCCACCACTTCTGGCTGCAGAGCCCATTGCATACGCACAACACATGCTCAGCTGTCTCTTGCCCCACCTCGCAGAACCTGCATACCTGTACCTCACACTTGCCAATATTGGCCAGGCAGTACCTCAGTGGACAGTGACCTGTGAACCGACCACGTGTGATCCTCATATCCTTCCTCCCCAGTGCAAGTACCTCCTTTTCTCTCCTTTGGAGAGTCGAATGAAGAGTTTTGACTGTCTAAGGCTAGGCAGCCCTGCACCTATCCTCCCCTTCCGATCCCTTCTTAGCCAACGTATCAGCCCGTTCGTTTCCCTCTAAACCATGATGCCACCCAACACGGTGTTACACTGTTGTCCTCGGCCAGGGCCTTCAGTCCAGTCAGACACTCCCACACCTGCCACGATGCAAGACCGTGTCAGTCCCCTCTGCAGCAGCCGCTGCACACAGACCGTCACTGCAGCCACCTCTGCCTGGAACATCCGTGGCCAGCGACCCCAATGGGATCGCCGCTCTGATTCTTGGCCGAAGATGCCAGCCCCTGCCAGGCCACTCTGCACTGAGTCATCAGTGTGATATACCAGGGCCCCAGCTTCAAACGTGGGCCCTCCCACCATGATCGCTCATGAATGAGTATTCGAAAGGGTAACACGAAGGTTAACTTCACGAGCATTGAGTCCTCCACCTGCGGCTCAGGCCCATCCACCTTCACCCTGTCAAGAATCAAGTGGCAGAAACCCCTCCTTCCCCGCATGATCAGACCCAACTCCAACATACGCACAACCTGGAGGAACGCCATCGCATAGCCTGAAAGAACGTGTGGAGTTGAGCTAAATCTAGCAAGACCTCATAGAGTCCATGACAGCCAGACACGCCCTAGGTTGCAGTTAATTCATCTGAATCTGCACAGCATTATTATCCACCATAGTCCACCAGACCAGAGCTCCATAGGTGACTGCAGGCATGTGACAACTTTAAAGTCTTAGTCAGGGGCGCTTATTGAGTTTATTCTTTTGTTTTAAACTGTCCAACAAAAAGGATGAGTTATGATCTGATTGATTGACAGTTTGATATAGGACCTTGCTTTCCCGTTTCAACTGCTTAATATTCCAAGTTTGAGTCACTTGCACCTGCTCAGCAACAGAACTTGGAGCCTTCGGGAGTTTGGGGAGCTGAATGATTTGACGTTGCCCCAATTTCTCCTGAAGTCCACAGTCCGATTCAACGAGAAGAGGAATAGCTTGCCTTCTTTAAGCAAGAGGGTTAGCATTTTGTTATTTTGGCTACATGTCTGACGGGACTTAGTTCAATAGCATCTGAATGAAATGGGCAAGGCGGGTCTTGTGAGGCATTGTGAGAGAAGCAGCTGAGTACATACTTTGCGTGTCAGTTCTCGGCTTAGTTACGGGATTCTGCATTGCTCTTTGAAGAGGACTAGCATAGCCTTTTCCGGTTCTGACATGTGAGGGCGGAGCATCTTAACCCTCTCACTATATTTCTGCAATATACAAGGATGTTTGGTACCGTCTGAAGAAAATAGGTAACTTAGATACCGATTCCGTCTGCAAAAGTGGGCACAGCCAAGACGCTACTTTTAGCATGCCCCCTGCTGGGTGTTGACAATGTCCCCTACCAGATAGGTTGTCGAGCTAATAAACATTTGGTGTACATTGCCTTGGAAAGGGTTTTGTATACCACAAGCACGACTGTCTCATGGCCGAATGTCTTGGGTTCAGTGAAAATGACCGCTGATACGACCTCTTTGGTACTCAAACCCCAATGAGAGTCATTTCTCTCAGCAGGGTTGATAGGATTATCACCAGCTTGTCGCCGGGGATTTTCCTTATTGGAGTTTGATGAGTTGAGAATGCCTTTGGTCTTTCCGCACACCCTTCATACCATTGTTGTTTCAGAAGTCTCAGTGAAAGCGTGGGAGAGCAAAGCCGGTTAAGAGACAATTCCCTGCAGTTTAATCTTGAGTAGTCTTTCTTTTGAGCACTGTTTACTGAGTTGTGTCCACGATTCAGTGGTTTGTGAGCCTACCCATACGTTGATGGCTTTTCCGATGAGTTAAGTGTCACAACTGCCGGCTGCAACCCTAGTTGTGTGTTAAAGAGCGCAAGGTAAGAGCATCGGCTTTCAATTTACCTATGCCCCTCCAGTCGTGTTGCGCTGGGAGCCGTTCTTTTCTTTCTACAGGAGCCAGGTTTTGTTTGAGGCTCAGTGACAAGAAGGGTACACACCTCATCTACTTAAAAAAAACAAAAAAACACCCCCCCCCCCGTCTATCAAACAGAGAAAGTTTGCACATATTGCACGACCAACGACAACCCGTAACTATTTCGTAAGACCGCTCATAACTCCATGCGTTTCCTCGTTCGTTTCGGTTACTCCTCGAACAAGTAGATAAACGAAGGTCTTGGTAGCTCTCCGCCTTAGGTAATGGCAATTTAACGGCCGACGGAACAATATCTAGATCCTCTGTTAGGCAATTAAACTCGAACAAGTCTCTCCATACAAACGGAAATGCGTCCCTCTGACCTGTTTTTAACTTAACTTGGCTCCCATAGTCTTCAACGAAGTGAAGCAGGGGCGGAAAAGCGAATCGCTTTTCCCACAAGTTTCTCTGCGGTTTTGCGTAATTGTTCGGCAACAACACTTAAACTCTGACGTGATCATTAGCCGCATTGCTAGAAAAAAAAAGGGTAAAGAGAAACCGAAGATTTACCAATTAGTACAGCGTTAATTATTGAATCGCGACGCTTTATTAATTAGTTATTTTCATCTTCCAGCTCAAAGAACGCCTTGCATTAAATATGACACGACATTGGCACACTCAATTCGAATTGGATTGTAGTTGATCAGAGTGGTTTTTTCTTGTTGGTGCAAAATTCGTAACCATTCAAACCCTGTTGTTGCTACTCGTCCTTATAAGGGGAAAACAAATTTGATGCGACGCGCCGCACGACTTTCCCCTATTTAAGCACATACGATTTTAATTTAATTGTTTATGTGGACGCTACACAGAAATTTAATAAATTATTGAAAATTCCTACATTGTGAAAACATTGAGTACAGTGTTGACGATAATTTCATGGAGACTGACTGCGCTGATGTGTACCAAATCGAGGCAAACCCCCAAATGTTCTCCGCACCGTCACCCAATGGTTCGAGCTTGCCAAGCTGCAGTTGGCTGAGAAAAAAAACCAGCTAAGCCTCCTGGAAGGAAAAGTAAATAGCCAACCCTCAATACGGTTCTTCGTGAAAAGCACGTAGTTGGAAGTGAGGTGGGACTTCAGCAACACCTCCAAAACTAACATCGCAAGGTTTTGCCTCACTGCGTGCAACTATTAAGGCCACTTGGGGTGTACTGCTCCGCTGAAGTTTCTACGACAATGAGCGACGGTTGATGGGGGAGCAGGCAAACCGAGCAGCATTGACTGCTAAAAAGCAAGCCTATAACTGTTTCGCGAAGAAGCTGATGGCAAAGAAACGAGTCACAGTTCATCTATTTCTTCGAATCTTGCCACTTGAGTAAATAGTTATATCAGGAGGGAAACCAGATTAAGAACTCCTTCCAGATGGTACTGGACTCGAGGTGGTCATACCTCCGCGTTGTAAAACATGAGCAACATCTCTCCACTGGGAGAAAGGCGAACCACCCATGCTCCGGCCTCTCACGTGATAGCGAAACCGTAACCGCCATGACGGTAGACTGATATTACCCACTTTGATAAGGAAACAGACCTGTGTATGCACGACAAGCTGGCATTAATTGAGAGTCTATCCAACGAATGGAAAACGTTATTGTAGTTTGAAAAACCAACTGATTTTGTTTGTCTCTGCTCAAGTCACGTTGGTTGTTGGCGCCAGTTCAATCGCCTCGGGCTTTCGAGTCGTCCCCAGCTCTGTTTTATAACGCCAACACCAGAACTGAGAGCATCTGCCAATCAACTTCTCTCAGTGTCTTCAAGCTCTGCCAGCACAATTTGGGAATGGAGCCGAGAACGTGTGTTCCGGTGGGGTTTACTCACCCCCTTCCATCTTACCACATCCCAGGCTCACTAACCACCTCTCCTTAAACATTCCAACTCTAAATATCTGGACTCGCAGTTCACCCACAGTTACACTCACTTTGAGCTCTCCTCACTACACCAGTTCCCCTATACCCTGACCTCTGCATCGCATGATTTCTGCCTCACTCCTGCTTCACTCTGTACAACACTATAATCGTTCTCGAGCGTAACAATACTGACTTCTCTCTAACTCATCAACTTTTCTTCGCCTGTACTTAAATGAATTTTTCCTCTACTATCCAATGTGGGGAGCACACTACCGTTCTGAGGTTTAATCCTTGTTTTGATGACTGGCGATTGACCGTGTGATATGGTTGTGGCTGCAGTGTGGTGTAAATTTCTCTTGTTCCTTCATTTTTCCGGTTTTGCCGAATGCATGAATGATTATGCATGATTTTCAGTGAAGTGAGAAAAACTCTTATTTTAGCAAGTCCCCTTCGTCAATGAAAAAGAGCCGTTCGTTTTTGGAGTATTATGCACAAAACGGAAGAAAAATGGGTTCAGTCGGTCTAGCGTTGCTTCCGAGTTGAGTATAGAGACAAGTCGGCTACGTCTCGCGGAGACTGCACTTCAACCCTCTGACAGTGTATAGACACACCCCGTAAAGAGCTTCAGGCCATCGCGTCAAAATAGCGGCTCTTCTAGAAAGTTGAGAGCAAACACCTGCACAGAGAGGATTAGCGGAGTTTTTCCCCGACTCAAGGGGCTGTAATTAGTATGGTTTCCTTGCCTATTAGGTTTTCTGACGCATCTCTCATGTATCAATGCACTTTCGTAAACATTATCACCCTCCCATGTGCTAAACTTCAAAGTATACACTGACAATAGTTATTTCAAGTCGAGGAGGTTCGAGTGAGTATTTCGGGTTTACTCCCGTTCCTTCAAGTGTACCTGATAACCAGGTGGAACTGGTTGCATCGCTGCTGGACTACCGGTGGTTGGTTGGTCAGTGAATAGGATAAACCTCAAATTCCCAAATGTATACTCCTGGTGTGGCTTACATCGGCTTCGTGTGAGTCAGTGGGGATCAGGAGGGAGAGAAGATCATGATGATATGATGATAATGCCCCGGAAAGTAGGAGACTTGCAAACTTGCAGCTGTCTGGGATATCTACTCTGGTTTGTTGGTCAATGGTTGCAGGATTCCACAAGCAGGGAAAGCGAGGTGTAGTTGGGCAGGTCTCAAAGAGTGACAGAGTGACAAATGTGGTGTCTTCGTTTGTTGACCTTATTACGGTGGCTTTATTTCGTTCTGTGCGTATCCTGGGATCCCTCAGGTGGAACGCTCGTTAGTTTACCCATGTCTGGTGGTTCTCTACAGCGTTCGACCACACAGTCCTTTTTTCTTCCGGTTCATTGATATTTAGCGCTTTCTCACCGTTAAAGTTCGCAGTCCTCAGACAGTCTCAACTACTACTCTCTACGCTAGCTTTCCTTAGCCTGTTGACAAAAGAGTGATCGTTGGTATGTATCTACTCCATGGAATTCTCGCCAAAGCGTCTCGAACCTCCTCCCCCAATCACACGTGAGCCGACTCATAACTGCCTTGTCCTAGCTCAAGGTTGCATGAATCATTTGCTCTACCACCATTAGCAGCTACACCACCCTCTGCCACCTGCCGGTACTGCTAACCTGCTTACTTGCAGGTACAACATCGATCCCTCCTCTGGTTCACTGTCTTCATTGAAATCTCACTTACTCTAGGCCTTTCCTCTGCACTCTTGACATTTATTTTTAAGTGTTCCCTCTTCGTATCCTTAGCTTTTTACGTGCTGGTTATCTGTACTGTTAAATTGAACTTGCTTTCATTCTCGAATGAATAAATGCTCCCCAGTGCTCAGAAGCTCTCTCTTCTACCCTGGCTCAGGGCGTGGCATCAGACAGGGCTACAGCTCTTAGTATTCAGTTTCAGTTCTGGATTGACTGCAACGTCAACCCCTGCGAGTACATGTTCTGTGGGATAGTGAGTGGCTGGTGACCTTTAACATCATGACCACAATATCTTGAAGGTGGTTATGTTTTTAAATGTGGATATCACTTCATTAGGCTTATTTAATCGTGGGTCAACCGCTAATTTGTTTCATCATCTTACTTTATGTTAACTAATCGAGTTTCTACATTTTGTGTAGTTCTGAGGGACGCTGAGTAATTCTCACGAGGTTTCGTGATATTTGATTACTAACATACGATACGAAACGGTAAATACTAATAAATAAACACGGGAGTGTGCTGTATGGTTATTAGTTGATGTATAGTAAACCACTTGAACGGAACGTGGACTAGGACGATGGTTGGGAGGAATAATTACTAACAACTCAGTGTCAATAGGAGCAATAGTAAGTCGTTGCATGATCTGGAACCATTTCTGCTTGTCACGAAACCGCGTTAATTAATGGTACTCACTATTAGGATAGGCATCGACGGCTCATCGCTTGGAAAACATTGCTGTTTTTCTCGTAACCTAAGAACGCTGAATGGAGAGAATCGCATGTTTAATTCATTGATGCTTTTCTCTAGATGTTTTTCGGCCCTTCACCACTGTTCTTGTTTTCTAGGATTTTCTCTGTTCGTCAAGAATCATTGATTTTCAAAAATAATTGTATGGCCTGGCTCCGACTGAAGATACCCCAGTGATGGTAGTCTAGTGGTCGAAGACTAAAACTCACGCGTTAATAGTTTTGTGAAACTCGCAACAAAAAAGGTGTCCTGTGTTTTCTAAAGTTAACGTACCTGTTTGGTGAGTCCGTCTTCCTGGCTGGTGAGATACTGCGGGCGAGCGCTTTCGATGTTAAGTCAAACTACACATCCCTTTACATCGAAAGCGCTCGCCCGTAGTATCTCATTAGCCACAGAAGACGGCCTCACCTAACAGATACGTTTTTACTTTTCGCTAGTTGAAGTGCAAAGAAAGTATTGCAATCGTGTAAAGAAAAGTGGAGTTGTTCCAGATCTACTAAATCGAAAAAACCAAATTTTTCAAAAACCTGGTTTCTATGTGTGTTTGTGTTTGTAGTTCTTCGGTTTGCGTTAGACCAACTCGACCGATTGATGGTGCTTTATTGTTTTGTTCGTAACAGTTAAAGGAGAGGGGGGAGCAAATGTTGCAAATGTCACGTTTGTTGCAAGCTTCACAAATGCGGCTGCAACGATTTTGAATCTAAACAATCTTCTACTAATCAGTAAATTTTCTCCTTTACGAAGACTTGTAGTGAAAATTCAGTGAATACTGGCTTATGAATGGAAATGAGGATTTAGCGCTTGAACCATTTTTGAAAAATTACTAAAAAGATTTTCGCTAAACGAACACACTGTCTCTTCAACTGATCAATTTGACTAGATTTCGTGTGTAACAGACCCAAATTACACAACAGTAATATATTATGTTACGGGGGGGATTATTATTGTATGTGGTATCGCACTAGGTGAGTCGGGAAGTATTATGATAGAAGCCGAATGCAATTCGAACAGAGTTTTATTCTCAATTACATTCGAATAACTTTTACCAACACAGGCAGGGGACTGAGTGGGAGCAAACGTGAGCGTGGCCACACAGCGACGAGGGAACTGGCACAGTTACAACTGACGGCAGCGAAGTCTCGAGCGAATCGAGGTATTTGAGCTGCCCAGTCAGCATAAATGCCCCGGACGAGCCTCCGCTGAATCGAAGGGTTTGGTTCGTCCCATTACACCACACGGCCCTTGATGAAGTGCCTGTCCTCAGGCACTCATGAACACTGCAGTTCAGGGCGTTGCTGTCCACTCAACAAAGGGGAACCTAATCTTGAGCATAGCGACAGAGAGAGAATTTTGATTAGGGTTCCAAAAGGGTGCCCATGTTTGTGGTGGGAGTATTGAATTTAGAACTACAAATAAACAGTCGCCTCACAATGTCTCTTACGTAAACATCTTTGGATGTGTGGATTGTACGTCTTCATCCCACACAGCGGCAACATCCATGGTTCAGAGAATCGGTCCATCTCTTGGCGAAAGACGGTTCTCTGAGTAGGGAGAGACTGAGTGTCGCTCCTCCTCAGAGGACAGCTGCCCTCAGGTGTTCCAGAAGTAGTAGTGCAGAGCTAAGATGCTGCCTGCGTCTACCGTGCAGTGGTTAGTTGCACTTTTGGGAACAAGAGCGGCGTCCTGGCTCATGTGGTGGGGCAGGGTGTGATGCCTGTGTAGACAGCACTCACACGTGCACGTTGAGTGGCAGCTCTTGAGCGTGTGTGAGACTGCCACTTGATTGTGCACTTCCACGTAGGCTCTTCGAGCCTCCTGGCTGGAGTTGAAGAAACGTGGGCACTTTTTACCTCATGATGTTTGCCGCAGGTAGGGCAGGGATGTGGCTCTGGCGATGGAGTTTTGTCCTCACCAGGCCTTTTTGAAGGCGCGTGGTTTCTCCGGACCCGTTGTTTGAGAGGCCATTTGGGGACAGACACGCGGGTATATGTCGATGTTGATGCAGAATGGAGGATGGAGTGGTTGTGAGGCGTACAGTCGGTAGGTTCCCGCTGCAACGATGATGCTGCGAACATACTGACGGGCGAGAGTAGGTCGCAGCAGAAGGACAGAAAATTTGAAGGCAGATGGTCAAAAATTCCGAAGAGCGCATTAGGGTTTCCTGTGTGGCCCGCATCTCGAACTAATGTAGGGGTGGCCGCCTATGTTACAGGGGATTAATATTGAAGCGATATCGCACTAAGAGAGTCGGGAAGTTAGTGCGATTATTCTCAATTACATTCGGAGAAGTTTTACCACTACAGACAGGGAACTGAGTGGGAGTGAACGCAAGCATGGACGACACCGTGAGGAGAGAACTGGCTCGGTTACAACTGACAGCAGCGAAGTCTCGAGCGAATCGGGTCATTTGAGGTGCCCAGTCAGCATAAATGCCCCGGACGAGCATCCGCTGAATCGGAGGGTTTGGTTCGTCCCGTTACAATTACTTACATTCGTGTGAAAACGACTGCAGGAGCACAATAATTACTGAACATTTCGGCGAAAAGCGATTTGAGGGCGTTTTGTTCTAGTGAACCTAGCTCATATCACACTAGTACTCCCAAATGAATCAGAGTAAGAACAATCACATGCTTAAAAGCCAACCGAGTAGCGGCAAGATTAATATATGTCTCAATCGAGCCAAAGCGCCACTGTACTGGTCTTACACAGCAGTTTCTCAAAGCACAGACCACTCACCGGTACAAAAAAGACTCCAGACCTTCACACTTTCGTCTCAGTAGGTTTTGCTTAAAAACGAGCGTTTTGCTGCAGGGTTTGGTGTTTCAACTGATCTTGAATTCCCCACGAAGCACGATGAACGCGACTGAGAGCACGACTGAACCAAATCGACTCCAATATCATATTTAACATGTGGATCAATACTAAAAACCAAAAAAAAGTGTGAAAGCAATCGATACAAAACTACCTACAGTTCATCAAAACACCAAATATTTGTTTTTGCGAAAACTTCTCTGTCGACTTTGACTTTTGTTTGAATAATTCCAAACGATTAGGTGATTTTTAGTGCGGTTATTTCGTTGTAAATCTCGTCGCTCACGTACCACAAGTGTTGTCCATAAGTTTAATTATAATAATGAAATACTCGGGAACAACCTTGGAAATTTCGACCGATTACTTCTACACGTTGGGTTTATATTTTAACAACTTCAATGATGTTTGACGCTCAAGTAGTTCTGGTCACATTCCGGACGTTCCAGAACCCAAAGCGCGATCCTTGTCCACTTGCTAAGTGAAGCGATATTACACTTATGAATCCCAATTGTATGGCATTGACGTTTTGACAAGAATCATCAGTAGTTCAGTAAGCTACGCGACAGAAGTTCATGAAACAATCAATGTTCACACTGTTTAACGTTTGTAATTTGCAAAACAAATTGTGTCGACGAATAGAACCTGTTAACCTATAGGGTTAGCCAATTAGGCGCAGCCCAATAAATTTCGAATGAATGTTAGGTTCTACAACGTTGGAGTAAACTGAATTGAACCTTGATCGGTTCAAGGAGAAGTTGAACAAAGGTGCGTGATGGCGAATTGTATCGAAACGATTTAAAAACGAAGGATATTGTAGAATTTTCAACGGAATGGATAAGAAATCGAATAAAATCCTCGAGCCCAGAGCCTGTTTCACTCTTATTGTAGAGGAGAAGAGGCTGATAGTAAACAAGCGATAAGACGTATCGAGGTCGAGAGGAAGCGGCCGATAGCAGTGGGCCACGTCTCAAAGCGGTGTTTCCGCTAGCCTTCAACCGCCCGGTTCTCCCTACACAGTTGCGTCTATTCATAATATTCAGTGGCGACGAGGAGGGGAAGAGATATTGTGAGAGAGCGAGGGAGAGAGACAGATATACAGATAGTGAGACAGTCGGAGAGGGAGAGAAGGATTCTTCAATGGAATCACATGCCCAACCTTCGACTTACTACGATGACATTATCTCCAGTTTCGAATTGGGGCCACTTCCATTCAATTCTACAACTTGGCCTGACCAAAAACGCGTGGGAAGTTGCTCTGCCCTAGAAACTAGGGTTTTAACCTTTTTGTCGGTCCTCCCAGTTTCCTCGAGAGAGAGAGATAATACTGCAAATCGCCTTGCTCTTAAGACTATGACGTTTTAGAACCCTCTGAGGCTCGACCAATTTTGCAAGGAACGCCCTTTTAGATTTTGTACAGTTGGTTGAGTGTGGAAGGGGAGGAGGCACAACTCACAGCTATGAAAAATATCGAGTGCGACCCAACACACTTTCCTCAACTTCACATAAATTCATTCATTTCCATCGCTCTGCCGTCAATTTCAATCTGCTTTTCGCTCAGACTATACTAACTGGTTAGAACAATACGTTGGAAACTGATCGAGGTTCAGGAATTTTATTAAACCCCCAGAGTACAAGTAATAAGATTGACGAAAAGGAAAACAGTGAGAAATAAGCACTTGGTGAAGCTTAACGTTCTCTATAGAAACCAGCACTGCTTAACATTCCGGAACTAAAATATCCGTAATTATTATGGGTGAATCGAATCAACTCAAATTAGATATTTTTCCACAAAATTAAGTGTGCACCAAATCGTGACAAAAAATATCTCTATAAATAAAGGATAATATAGGAATAATAAAAAAAGGAATTTTTTGTGTGGATATTCTGCTATCTTACTAGCATTCTCAAAAACTGGGTAATGTGCAAAATTTGTGGAAAAGTCGAATGAAAAATTAATCGTTTTGCTGAAATCGTTACTACCGTGGGAACATCCGGTTAAAACGAAGAGTTGCGTGGGAACTGTTGATAGTGCCAACATGTGGGAAATTATTTTTAGAAATTGTTAAACCCGTTGGTCGTTGCTTAGATGTTGGTCGATTCAATCAAATATGGTCGTAAAACCGTTTAACTACGAAAAAAATGGTGACAGTAACAACGAAAGAATGGTAACATTGAGAGAATGGAGCGTCATTGTCTGCGTATTCACCTTTTACGACGCCCAGTGTGCGAAGGTTTTCACTTTACTTTGCCATGCGGAGTATGAAAGTTGGTAACGTGATCCAACCAGAAGACCCCATTCGGGTTTTGCGAGCCACCATTTGAAAAAATTGTTTGTGCGCAGAACGCAATTGACGCTCAGCATGCGAGTCCCAAAATCTGGAAGTGGCAAAAATTGGTTTGAAACTGATTATAGTTACCATAATGTTCAAAATATGAACTTTTTTTCACGAAAAACAGTCATAACGATTCGGATCACTTTTTCATTTGAAAAGTTTGGTATGAAAGTACGGGGTAGTTTTTTCACCGTATATCCCGTTAGTATGCCGGTCAACAACAACGAGCTCGAAGACGGTAACCGCGGGAGGAGGTTACGATCGTGTCAGGGAAGGCCAAATTGCTGATAGGGGGCCGGGAAATGATTGAGGGCGTTGAATTGGGACAAAAAGGAGGTCATTAGTGTGAGGAGGAGAGTTACAACAATTTTAGGATGTGAGGATCTGCGATCAAGCCGTAAGAGAAGAATAAACGAAGTCATCGCTACTGTACCTGTCCTCCACCAAACTACAATCACACTATCCGCTCTCCAAAAAAAAAAAAAAAACGGATGTAAACGTTGATAAGGTAATCAGGAACAATACCAGAAAATCTAGTCAAACCCCGCCCCTTTCACTTACCCGAATTCTTCGCAGGTTTTAGCCGATAATTCCAGAACAATGAAAATGAACCTTCTCAGAAAAATCGTGTTGGTAGTCTTATAAATCACCTATGCACTGATCACTCAATAATCGTTGTGGCCCAAGTATGAGCGACTCAGTAAATTCCGGCGCTTTCAGAACGTCAGCTACTTCCACCAAATTCATGTGAACTGGATGAAAACCCGATTTGATCTGACGTGGGGCTGAGGAAAGTAGTGTGATGCGTCGCACTAGATATTCACGGTTGAGGTTAATCCTGCGGAAAGCAAAAACAAAGAAGTATGTAAATTCACCGCTGAAAATTGCGTGGAAAATATCGAAAATAATTTTTAAAAACGAATTTAAATGGATTTAGAATATTGAAGGAGAGCTGAAATGGCTGCGTATTCGCAAGGGCTGAGGCCTGGTATGGTTCAGTGGCTGTACGCTGCAGTTGTTTGGCCTGTAGTCACCCATGGAGCCCTGGTCTGGTGGACTAGGGTGGAAAACACAAAACAGTGCAGTTGCAGCTAAATAAACTGCAGCGTAGGGCGTGTATGGCCATTACAGGCTGTATGACAGCATGCCCTACGGCTGCACTGGAGGTCTTGCTAGATTTAGCTCCACTAGGAGGATCATGGACACCATTACAATAGGCTCGTTTGTGGCTGCAGTGAGGGTATCGTCTGCATCCACCGTTGCAAGGAAAAAAATCGCTTTTTGTGGCAGACTACTAACAGGCTTTTACGTATGTGCCTGTAATGTGTAGACGGTATAGACCGGGGTTTTATTCACTTATCTGTAATTTAAAAAAAGTTATTCATCGAAAAAGGAGGGTGGCTCAATTGCTTGTGTTTTAGTACATTGTTTACTTTCCTTGACTCTACGACGTAGAAAAGATAGTTATGTAATCGGTGGAGAAAAATTTGTTGTGTTCTCTTCGGATCTTTACGTTTCAGACCTCAATAGAGGACCTTGAGGACCTTGGTGATTATCTTCGGAAAGTTGCCAAGACTCCACTGAAGCCACAGAAGAAGCTGCGCCTCCTTCCCTTCGCACGTACTTGCTCCCGAAGCTGACCTACGGGTAGGTTTTTGGGAGATTGATGGTCCGAAGGGCCTTGATAGAATGATGCGCTCTTCTGTTCGTGCTTGGCTAGGTCTTGCACATAGCGTCCCATGTGCGTGCATTCACGCTCTGGTTCGATCTGGGGACTCGGTGTTCCATCTCTCTCTACTATTATTCCGTTCTTGCGCCCTAAGCGCCTCCATGCTTTGCACGCCCTGTGGCTGGTCTTGGATTCAGCTGCGGTGGTGTGACATGGCGATTCCATCTCCAAGCTCAGTAAGCCTTCAGATGGTTGGGTTGACGGGCGGGAACTCAGGCAGTGTCCTGACTCCCCCCACTCCACTGGGTGGGTGAAGTGGGCTTCAGAGGGTATTCATGGAAAGAATTATCGGGACTTTCACGCAGTTGCGTCACTGCCTACAGTGATAATGTGTACAAGAGGCCAGGATCGTAATGTTGTCAACGCTCACTGAGATGCCTGTGGTAACCTGTTATAGTCACAAATCACGTGTGTCCGCGTACTCATGGGGGCTGTGTCAAGCGTCATGACGCGGTCTGCAAGCAGGTTGTTGGTGCGTTGTCATCTGATGGCTGAGATGTGAAGAGAGAGCGGCACTACCGTGGTGTTTCTAGAGAAGGACTGATGCCTGGCATCGTCGCCATTGGTCCACACCAGTCTGCAGTGATCCTTGATGTACAGGTGGTATCTAGCAGCTGGGATCTTGCGCTAACTTAGCAAGCCAAGAAGCACAAATACGACAGGACGGATCTTTGCATGAGTCCTCTGTGGTATCACCACCAACGTGCTGCTCAGGTTCTTGCCTTCATTGGTGGTCGTTCTACTGTGGAACATCCTATTATCCTTCTTTCCTTCCCCGTCCCAACCCGTCTATCCCTAGAGCCGGCGTAAGGTAATCTCAGCGCCCTCCCCATTTCCTTACTTATTATTTATTTAGTTTTTCCTTTTTGGGTACCAAAAATTGAGAAAAAATTGACGAACCAAATCAACTCGAACTTGATATCTAGTCTGCAGGTCACCATGGGACGCTAAAGTTAAAGTATGAGCAAAATCCACTCAAAAATAACTATAGTTATCAAAATACTAAATTTTTCTTTTCGCAAAAACTCTTTCTCAGCTTTAAGGAATTCGATTAAATTTCTTATATAGGCTGCTCAAAATA
Organism: Pachypeltis micranthus; assembly: GCA_020466155.1. Taxonomy (NCBI): domain Eukaryota; kingdom Metazoa; phylum Arthropoda; class Insecta; order Hemiptera; family Miridae; genus Pachypeltis; species Pachypeltis micranthus. The sequence continues at coordinate 85,571,182 of CM035768.1, read as the reverse complement.
ACATGACAATGTCATGAAATTCTCGTCGAGGGGAAAATGACGAGAGCAGCACAATAAATTACCAAACATTTCCATGATAAACGATTTTAGCGCAGTTTTTTCCCTATAAGCTCCTCTCGAATGCTATTAGAATCTTCAGAAACCTACCTTACCTGTACGAAGAGGTATAATATGTAAAGTGGATATATCCGGAAATTACGAAATTTCAACCACCGTCGTTTCACTCACTACCATTTGTAGGTCGATATCTGTGGAATAGTTTGTACTGTTTTTTTTCAAAGAAACCGTGTTTACCGCCACATTAATTATCTGTGCACTGGTTTCTCAATAATGGTTCAGAGTACGAGCAGGAGTAAAAAGTTTCAAATGACCTAAGTGATAAATGAATAGAATTAGTATTGAATTGACGTAGAGCTAAGGAAAGTTGCGTGATGCGGCGCACCTGACATTTTAAAATGTTTTGTCAATTACATTATTTCATTATTGGAGTTTATTTTTCAACTGTGGAGGGCGCCTTATAATGAGTGACAGTTTTTGGCTTTTGATGTTCAATATACTACCAGAGGCTTTTAGCCTGAATCCACCGTTTTTCGTACGAGTGTGCAAAGCGTAAAATCACGCTCCCTGCTCAGTACGTACGAGTACATCGAATTCCTTCCATAAGCTCCGAGATGTGGGAATTATTTGTAGCGTTACTTCGCTATAACAGAAATGGAAAACAGGATGGGAAAAAAATTGCGGGGCGAGAGAAGTACATTTTCACTTCTCTCATTCGAAGCACGAAACCGCATAACCGTAAGAACAAGGTGGGTTTCCTCGAGCAGGCCTTTAATTAAATTGCTGCCCCCTTCGGCCCCTCCGTGAGTGGCTCTAGCCCGGTTCCGCCGTCTAGGAACTTCTCGCCTCTTACGCCTTGAACTGGATTACCCGCCCACTTGACACGGTTTTTTTACAATACGCCGGGAAGATTCGGGTTTTACTGAGATTACTTCGCCACTCCCGAGGGAAGACGAATTAGTGCTTCTCCGGTGGTTTTATCTGAGAGTCGAGGGACGTGTGAACCCACGTGGACTGCGTTAAATGCTAATGGACTCGCCTCTGGGGTAATAATAATTATTTTTTGTTGGTTTGAAGGAGATTTTACAGTATTAGCAGGAAGGAAAAACAAGCCAGTAAAAACTATGGAAAACAGTTATTTGAACTCCAGAATTTGTGGGGATATGAACGTTACTCTTGAAGTATTGGTATTTTACTGGTTACAACCTTGATTTCTCTGGTAACGCGAGTACCGTATTCGCAGAATATTGAAGGAATAAAATGCGGTATAATCTTCCTGTAAAATGTTTCTTTGAAAAAAATGAATCTTCGAAAATGATATATCGCCGTCGTGTCTTAGTATTACCCCTAACAAAATGTGATTTAAATTCACACAACTTTCCTTAGCGTTAAGTTAATTCACTAGTTTTTGCTACTGATTCAATTAATGTTTCACTTGGTTCGTTTGAATTTGGTCAAACAAAACTTGAAGGTGGTAGCAAGTGATAGCGCTTGTAATTCCTGAATTTATTAGGGTGCTCCTACTTCTGGTACGATTATTGAGCAATCACTAACGTTGAATTAATGAGTCTGTGTACAAGATTTTTCATTAGAACGATCAATCATCGGGTAAAAACACGGCTTTTATAACTTTTCCAACTCGGCTTCTTGCAGTCGTTGCTGCACTAAACCTAAAGGTGGCGGTTCGCGCAGCTACCGAGACTGAGCCCCAAATTTTGAAAATGTAATGGTTCACTCTTGTACTTTATTACAAATCAAAGATTGCCCATTAGCGAATTATATTCGACTAGGAGCCAAGAAGGAACATTTTCGCGATTAGTGAAGGATATGCATTTATTATTTGGTGACATGTTTAGGACGTATTTTCGGCTCACAGTTTGATTATGTGTTGAATTTACTGAAAATTATCTTTATATATCTTTATATCTTTTAGCTAACAAAAGGAAGAATAACGTTGGAATAATGTGTTCTAACTTTTGTTCAATTATTCAGATAATATAATTTCGATTGGTCGAGACGATTCATCAATAAATTCGTCTAGTGTTTGGTGACCTGACGAAGCTGCAGTTATTGGATAATTGTACGCTGAACCGTTCACTTGGTCCGTTGATCTCTTCGAGCTCTTACTTTATGACACAGAATATTTTCGCTATCTTCGCCACCAAACGCAGCCGTTTTTCTGGTAAATGAAGGTGCTTTCGAACGCGACACGAGACACCGCTGGTCTGGGGCGGAAACCGTCCTCTGTCTTCGGTCTCTTGACTGTTGAGCCTAAGCAGAATTTGAGGATACGTGAAGAATAAGGCTTTGAAGTAGAGCAAAATAGAACAGGAAATTTCCTGGGCCCAAAACAGAACTGTTTTAGGCAGAAGGATAATTTGAAAGTGTACAAAAGTAGATTGTCAAAAGCACAGGTAAACTGAATTGTCTCTAAAGTAGCGCGTTTCAAACGATGGCAGTAGTATGGCGATCGAGCGTGTAAGCTATTTCTATTCCGATGCCGCGATTGTCCTGGTCCAGGTGATGTGATGAGAGCAGGCAGGCCTCGGTGTCGCACAATAATATACTGAAATAGTGGCACTTGGGGAGAGTGAACACAGCACACCCAAAAGCGGTCTGACGCTCGACACCAAGCTTCGAGAAGGTCCAGCGTTGTGTTGGCGAGACAGCGAAGATAGCAGCACAGCTGAGCAGGCTGATGACAAAGGACCCGAGAACGAGGAATGGAAGAAGTTATTGATGTCATTCTTATTTCTTCTGGAAGTACAGTCAATATCTACATACTGAGGAAACGAAGTGAAGTCAGAGCGACGAAGTGAAGTCCAGGCATCGAAGTGTAAGGAACCAGTCCGTGTTATGATCCTGCTCGACCTTGAAAATTCAATATTTCTCTATTTCGTCTCTTCCTGAGCGCGGTAACGAATACAATCCGGAAATAAAAATTAGTGTTAACGTTACGCAGCGTTTTTATTCAGAAGACTGGACAATTATCTCTGTCGACTTCGTTCGGGTCCATCGGTCAAATGCCTTCGTCTGTTTGCGAATAAAAGAAATCGTTACATGGGAAATACCCCTGAGAAATTGACTCATCGCCTTATGCAACGTTGTTATCTAAAGTTACAATACTATTTCTTTTGTTTGTCGCTCTATCTCACGCGACGGCTCGACAATTGTTCCGCGTGCACTCGAATCTCCTTCGTAGCATCCTCTCGGAAAGAACGACGGCGCCTAGGCGGGGCAGCACTTAACAGGCAGGCGCCTGGGAATCGCTCCGCCGTTTGACAGCGTTGCGCAACCGCGAAACGTTTGTTCAGCTGCGGCAAACTTGAGCAGGAAAAAGAAAATGAGAGGGGAGACAAAAAAAAAACTAAACAAAAACCCCGTTGCGTTATTGTTGGTTCGTTTGTTTGAATGGGATGAGGAGAAATTGAATGATCTGTACAACGTTCGGGTAACTGGATTTTAACTGGCGCCAAGCAAATATTTCAAGGTCTTTGCCTAGTCGACCTCAAGGACCGTAGTTATTAATAGGAGATGAGTGGCACAGGACTCACAGAAGATTAAGACACCGATGTTCGTGGCATTCAAGTGGAGTTTCGCTCGCTCCTCACCGAGTGACTCAAAATTCCTTCACGAAGGCACAACGCAACTTTCTTTACCCACGAAAATATGCGTTAAAAAGAATTTCATCGAAATATTTACGGAAAACAAAATGTAGTAACCGGTTGGCTGAATGTACTCCGTCAACTTAATAAAAATCTGTGTATCCACATTTCAGACGATTCCAGCTTGACGCTGTTCATATTCGAATAATCTTGCAATTACTTCCCACAACCCAAAAGTCACAAATCACACAACTTTTCGGCCATGACCATCCGACGATTTCTTTAACCCAGCCCATTTTCAACTCAGTTTTTACGTACTGCTTACGGAATGTCATTCATTGGGCTACTGTTACTTATGACACGACCTTACTTGAGCGATCGACTACAGCCATTCGAGGCGATAGTCAACGTGTTGTAGTTAGGGACGTTCGTCGACTAACAGCTCTGAAATCCTTTCCTTTGCCCGAGCGCATTCAGCAATTTCATTTGTTCTAGCAACTAGCCGAATCTATTTTTCATTCAGTTTATTTCTACGTTCTCCAATGAAACTGCCCAACGTCCCAGAATTTGTTGAATTGTTCTTACTTACGCGAAACAGTACTCAGGGAAGGGATTGATGAGAATGTCAACATTTTCGAGAAGGATCGTGTTTATTGTTTTGCAATTACCCGGTAAACACTATGAGAAATAGTAGTAATTGAAACGACGTGGTTGAATTCTGTGGGTTGCCCTTAAACTGCCACTGGACCACCACTCTGAGTTTTGTGAGAATACAAATCATATGAGCAGGATTTATAAGGAAAGAAAGCGCTAAATCTTCCACGAACTGTCCTCACAAATTACAACTTCATGCTGCTGTCGAATCGTTTGGAAGTGTCCATACAAAAAATTTATTCAGAATCGTTGCAGCTTTTTCGAGAAAAAAACATATTTGGTATTTTGATCACTACTAAGTATAGTTGGTTTTCATCTAATTTTTGTCGTATGTTGATGAAAGATTTGCAAGCTAAATATCAAATATGAGCCCTTTGGGTTAATCCGGGCGGTGGGCGGTAGGCGACTAGAGTGAGCTAAGATAAATCCCCTTCAGCGCACTACATTTCACGATGGCGTCCTAAAGGAACCTCATCATCCATTTAGGTCCTAGTTTACCTCATTTTTCTCCTGTTATCCTTTAGGAAACATTCTTTCTACCGCGTTAAATTTGTAAGTCTACCCCGTGAGCGGTACGAATCAATAACATCGCGAGGAGGTAGGTCTTCATACGACGGCACACAACGGTGCGGTTTGCTTGTATCTGTAGATTGTTCGACGTCGTAACTTGTTGACAATGAGGTAACGTTTCAGTGGACGGGGGGGAGGGGACGCATGTAACCTAAACAACCTCCAGATAACAAAGTTGAGGGAACTTCGGAATAAGTTGTTCGCGTGGTGGAACTGGGCTGGGTGTGGACGGGGAACAACCCAGTCAACCCTCTACGGCCTATTTTTACCCGAAGAGTAAGGAAAGTTCAATAATGGGGTGAAAAAAGTTAAGCGTTCACAATATCTTTCCGTTTTGTGGCCTCTTGAATCAGAAATGCTTGATTTGAGCGTGTGGTTTGCGTCTGCGTTGTCAAATATTTGCTAGACGCTGAGCAGAGCCCCTTTATTTCGTCACCGGAGAGGCCATCTATTTATGCGGCATAAATATACCAAATAGAATGTGGACTAAAATATGCAACAAAATTATGTAAACGATGCTGACCGAATGAGCGAAATTAATAGGAAAAATGAATGCAGGGTGAGGGAGGGGGGACGAAAGTTATGTGATGTGTCGCATCAGATATCCTCACTTGTCTGTCTTTTCGCAATATAGGAGAATGTAAGGAAATCAAGCATAAGTCCAAATTTCAATTGTCCGCCTTGGAAAGTTTCCCATAAAACGTCTCATATGTTTTGTATCACTCAAATTTTAGAATGGCAGATCCATGTCAACATCTAGTAGTACCACGCAGCTTTCCACGACCTCCAGAAACCCGGTGATGTGTCCATGGGAACTAAAACCCATAAGACGGCATCCACTGACCCCGTTCCAGAGACCCCGTTGACTTGGCCATGGCGGACAAGTGGAGATACTACGCTAGATGGGGCTCAGCTTCAAATTAATAGATTAGTAGAATTCGTACGTCAAACTCAACGGGTACATAGAACTAGTGTTTACCAGAAATGTTTTTCCAACAGTTTGAACGAAGTTGACCAAAGATAAAATCCAAAATGTGCCAAAAAAGTTTTTTTAACAACTTCAAATTTTCCTAGATAAATGCAGAATTGAATCGATCAACTAGTTGGAGTGCTATCTCCAAATCTACACCCACATTTTGTGTTACGAGTAGTCGAACGTAGATATAAGGCAAAATACATTAAGAAATGAGATTCTCCGAACACTGGTTTTGGTTTTCAAATCTTCTGAGGAAGAGCTTTCTTCCCGGAGTGCTCTCAGCTAATTAACATTTTCATAATAATGCATCGAACGCCGATACAGAGACAGTGTGTGTATATAGCGTATGTTTTGGGATTGAGGAAACGGGTAATTATTTATAACAAAGCCTACGAGCGGCTCTTGCGTGGTTCATCATTGAAACGTCCCGGTGCCAGCTAAATAATGATGTAACTTGTCTTCAGAGCCTCTGATGACTTCTAAAGGATTCTCCAAGAACGATGTTAAGGTGGAGGCTTAAACTTGAAAAAGCAGGGGACGGCAAAGTTGGGGAAGCGGCCTCTCGATATCTACCGAGGAAGTGAACACTTCGTCATTTCGTTATCGGCTCTCGACAAACTGGCAGCCGCAACGTCAGCCCTTTTTCCATTCCCATCTCGGAAGCCGGCACCCACCGCTGTCCTCCGTGTTTTGATGACCTCGACCGGTTTCAACCGTTGAATTTGCGGTCGGGTCAAAAGCATAGGCCGCGCGTTACCTTTGATGACGCGCCGCTAACGGGGAGATTAGCAGAGGGCGAAGGCCGGAAGACTCGTTCCAAGAAGATTACTAATTCCATAAACTAGTTTCATAATCTTGACGCCAAATGAAGCAATAGTTCAACTGTGGGGTTCTGAGTCCACACGGAAGGAGACCCACAAAGTTAGCGGTTGAACTTGCGAGATTATCGTTTAACTTGGGACACAACTGTCGTAATTTTGATGTATCGCTTATATTAGAAAGTCGATTTTTTTTATCTTCTAGTTTTGAATCGAAAAAACTAATTTTGGCGCGTCGTCTGTGGGCAATCTCTATTGACGTGAAGGACCAAAATACGGATTTTTCTAAAGCGGTTAGCACGGGGCTTAATTGACTTTCGCTTTATCGTCTACTAATCTATACCCACCTGTCGACCTATATGAATATCTCTGTAAGAATTGTGTGAGTAGTTCAATGGGTGAACGGTAATGAAGTTAGAAGAGTGGCTATTGGAACCACTAAGAACCACCTACGTAGAGAGGTTGGCTAATGGGAGGGTAGTTGCAGAGCTGCCTATTGGCTGGGGGTGCCCGGCATTAGACAATCAAAACTCTTTATCAGGCTCTCCAGAGGTGTTCGGTCGGTGGAGGGAGGATATGAGGATAATATGTGGCCAGTTTACAGGTCCTGTGAGGCGGGGCTGGAGACGATAGAGCACGTGTTGTGTAGACGCAATGGACTCGCGGCATCGTGTGTTTGGGAAGCCCTTTCTACAACCAGAAGAGGTGGTGGATGCAGAACTTGCGGATGCCCTCCGCTTTGCTTCATGCGTGTAGGGGTCACACTGAGGGTGCCCGTGGCCTCGGGGTCTTGGGGTTGGTGCAAAGGGGGGGGGGGCATAAGCTGGGACACTGGACACTGTAGTGAGGGTATCTGCAGCATTTGCCTTAAAAATAAGCTTTTGGGAAGAACGGCTCAAACACATCGAGTGTCTTTTTATTTTTTACTTTCCTTGGCTCTACCAAGTAGAAAGGAAAGTTCTTGATAGGGCTTCGCGAGTTCGAGGTCTCAGTTTCGTAAATTGACAGTGCATAGATCAGCACAGTCAGGTCGATCACATGAACTTATGGCTCACTGTCTGTCTCCATGATACTCTAAAGAAGAGCTTCAAAGAAGACATTCCAAAATGCTGGTCCCGTGGGCTCCCCTTCTCTATGGTTTGCTGGACTGAGACATGTCTGCATTCGATCATAGCAGTTCTATTCGTTCGTTAACTTCCAAGGAGCAAGTGTAAGTGACGAGGAATTCCTCTACCTTCAAGTTCATTGAGGAGTGTGTCAAACGTGATTGGTGTACTTAGTTGCTGCCTCCAGGGAATCATTGCTTATTTCAACAATGACATCCTGCATGGATTCCCTTCACTACACCAAAGTTATCTACCCGTAAGTTTGCGACCGAAAACCCCTTCGAGTGTCGGCACCATCAAAATCTCTACCTTATACCTAATATGGAACTTTGAAGATAGTTAATTATTGATAATTAAGCTGCAGTTTCTTACGGGTCAGCTCCACTTCCTTTCTCTCAAAGACTCTCCATATTGTACGTCTAGTGCCTCCCTTGCAAGGAGAAAGCAACAAACCACGTCCTGCTACACTGTAGTTCCTACAACAGTGAGTGACGGTTCCAGCTTCGACTGCTTCAAAGCAAGCTTATAACCGTTTCACCTAGTATGCGATTATGAAAACAAAAAACGTGGCCACAGATGATCCTCTACCTTTGATACCTATGTAAATAGTTATATCAGAAGGGAGCCCAGATTAAGAACTCCTTCCAGAATTTTCCCAGGTGAAGTGTTACCTCCTAGTGGTAACAGACGAGCAACCTCTTTCCACCGAGAGACCAAAACCAAATGAAAACGTGCCCCAACTCCACAGGTTCGGTGGATGCTGAGCGGGTGCCTGTGCTCTCCCATGCTGGCGTCATTTTGAAGAGGAAAGTGATCTGTAGGTAATTTGAAGAACTTCTAAGATCATATAAGCGGGATTTATGAGGAAAATGTCTGGTATGCAACAACACAACTTTCTGCCGCCGGCAATTCGAAGTTCTGTTACTGAAAGAAGCGCTCTATCAAACAAAATGTCTGTATAGGATGTTGAAATATACACATATGGTTGTCATTTGGGTGGAACTGATTCAATCATAAACCTTAGTCGTACGTGAATATTTTGTTTGGTGTTTTGATCTGAAGAGAACTGGTATATTTTAGCTCGACGACTATGCAGTTTTTTCCCATTCCGTCGGGCTAAGAAACGCAATGAAAGGCTGTGCGCCACATCTGCATATTTGAGATGTGCATAGACCAGAGATAATATTCAAGAAGTAGCTGCAGGTGATCGACTTAGACTTTGAGACCAATCCATAGCCTCAAACTGGTCTATCGACTGGTAGCTTTCATTAGTTCATTGCCTGAGTTTCAACGAGCTCTCAAGTGCCCTCCACCGCCCTCTTGCCGAACTATTTTCATCGGCAGCTCCTCAGTGTTATTTCATAAGAAAGTTTGGATTTAATGAAAGTCGGTGGAGTAGGTCCCGTCCACAAGTGAACGAGTTTTTTAATGAGGAAGCCAACGCTCGTATAATCCAAGATTTTTTTCATTCAGGCTCTCGCTCTTTAGGAACATCTCAGTTCGGCGAAAGATTTTCATTTCAATACGTCAAAAGTTTCGAGTAAAATGAAGCCACTGCCGTCGCGCCAAAAAGTTCGTTCACTTTCTCTAAACCAATGGAGTGGGGAGAAAATAGGTTGAAAAAATGTGAGTGTTTGGATTTGCAAGGAGGGAGAAGGGAAGGGAAGAAAAGGGATGGTTTTGAGTTGGAGTTCGGTATCAAGACAGATAATGGTGGTACCTGAATCGGAGCTTTCGGTTGGTTGGGGTGCGATGATTCCGGCACGAACAGTCTATGTACTGAAAATAATGATCGCGTTCGCGCATTACACACAAAAAACGCGCAGAAAACGTGTTAATGAAATAGTACAATTTAGTGGTAGAAAAGGAACAGGTGGTTGATAGATAGTTGTAAACCGGTGAAGAATAATAAAGGTAGAACCGTGATAAAGGGAGTGATTACAATCAGAAAGGCAGCAGAGGCTCTCCCAAGGTCGCTATCCTAACCATCTCTGTGTCTGCCCTCCGACTCCAACTCAACAGGGAATAAGGTAATATAAAAGGTAAACAATAAACAAGGAAATAAATAAGGTAAACGAAAAGGAGGGTCATAGGAAAGAAATTGTAGGGTAAATTTTTTGACTCGAACAGTGTCTGTAGATGTGAACAGAATCGGCCCAAAACTAATTATAGTTACACTGATCAAAACTCGGGATTTTCATACAACCCTCTCCCAAAATTCGACGCTTCATGTTTGAAGGTTGTTTGCTTATCAACAATGCCCATCCGCCGTGTGCTGTACAGGCCATATTTTGCCTATAACGAGGTCTCAAAAATCTGTTCTGTCCCACGGAAATTTATTTTGGAATCTAGTCGTGCCTACTTACTGGGCAATCCGATCACACGAAACTCATGCTCATTATGGGCTAAAAATGAGCAGAATACGGCATTTTGGCAGTTTCATTGCAGTTACACAGCGTTTGGCATCGTTTTCCGAGTATTTTCCGATGCTGAGTTGAATCGTACAGATCTTAGTGGTGTAGGACTGCGTTTAGATGGGAAATAGCAGTGTATGTATTATGAACTCCTGACGGTATCATAATTACGCCTTCTCCCACGTCTCTCTCGTGTTGCTTTTCTCGTTTAATTAAATCGTATCCAATTATTCAAATAACGCGTGCTTCGATCTTTCAAAATATTATTCTCGACCACTCAGTCACACTAAGTTGGCGACGAGGATATAGAATGCGTCAGCACTTCCACACAATGAGTCGAAAATCGAATGACACAATTGATACACAGTTTCAAACGCCGCTTGCATCATTTTGATTTGCATGCAGCGCAAATATCGACACATTTTCGCAGGTATTTACTTATATTCGCACATATTTGAATTCCTTCTCGAGTGAATCCAGGTAATACAACGTTGCAAACTCCGTCATACAGCACGAACTCGGACGGCGAAATATTTTGAAGTATTTTTCCTATTATCCCTGACGCATCGTACGCAGTTTAATAGTGTTATGAATTTTTGCTGTCACTTCCAACAAGACAATATCAAGAATTACTCTCAGCCGTGGCAGCCGCATTGGAGACAAATTAACCTACTCCAACCCCTCAAATAACACCTTTTGAAGCCTATGGCGCTTTGAACGATTCGATAATTATTGTTGTCTCAAAAATGTTGATTCAACTACCAGAATGACACAACTGTTATGTGTATCGGCTCTGCACACTACAATAACTTAGCTGCATTGTTGGGTCAGGATAAGCCTGTAAAGGATATTCCGTATGATAATGTAGTCAAACATTTTCAAGATATGTCACTCAGCAGCCTTCACAATCTATCTCTGAATTTGTCGCAGCGCTGAAGGGAATATTGAAGGATTGTGATTTCTATGTAACGTGTACATGTGAATCAATCATTTCTATAGAAGACACTTTTCTACGCGCTCAATTCATTAAAGGGCTGAAGAACAACTGGATTCGTGAGCAGCTCTTGCAGCAGTCCTCTTTCAAAAAACTTTGAGGAATTGCTCAAGAAAGCTCTGGATTGCACTGGAAGCATCCCATTTTGATAGCCATCAGTTGTCTAAACTTCCACATTGTACCAGCGTCAACATTGGAACAAATAAAGTCTCAAAGAACAATACATCACGGAAGAAGTCATGGTCTAACCAACGTCACCCTATAAGTCAATTCCCCACCAACAGACATCACAGTCAAGCTCAGGCCATCCGACGCAACTGCCACCAGGTCTACGCAGATCGTCTCGTCCACGTCATTACTTGAATGACTATAATTTGAAATGTAAAAAATTACGTATTTCTAAATTAAGTGGGGGAGAATATTATGAACTCCTGACGGTTACATAATTACGCCTTCTCCCACGTCACACATGTGTCTCTCTCAGCTCAGCGTGTTGCTTTTCGTTTAATTAAATCATATCCAATTATTCAAATAACGCGTGTTTCGACCTTCAAATATTATTCTCGACCACCCAGTCACAATAATATATAGTGACACAAATTCTATTGTAGGAACACGAGGGACGACATAGCGAAACTTATCGTTTATCCTCTGCCTGCGCTCATTTCCCGCGCTGCTTCGCGTCTCACTCAAACCGCCCAATAATCTGACTCGTCGAAGTTTCAATGTCACGCGATCAGGTCATGTTTCGTATCGTTGATTAGTATTTTTCCACGTTGGATTCAATAGGACCGGTTACACCCGTGCTGTCGAAGAGAATAATAGATTGTTGTGTAATAATGTGCAACGTTTTTTTTTTACTTTTCAACATCAATCACGCTGATATAACGCTACTTTTCTCAGAAAAGCCGATTGGTCGTCAAATAAGCTGCCTTTAAAGTGGAAGTTGAACAACGATTAACAGTTATAATCGACAGGATAAAATTGGTATTTTCGACAAATATTTCCTCTTAAGGTAAAAAAATACCATTTGGGAGACGGAATGCGTTTGTGTACGCTTGTGGGGGCGCTTTTGAGAAAACTGATAAATCGAACCTCAACTTAGAAATTGGGAATAGTAATCAAGACACCAACAATTTTTTCTTGATTAAAACTGCTTTAATTGTGGAACATTTTTATTTGCAAAATGAATAACTCAAATATGATCAATTATTATGATATTGGTGAAGTTTTTTCCTCATAATTCCTACTTAAACGGGAGCTTTAGAAAACGTAATGAAGGGCAATCTTGTATGCTACCTGCAGGATAGGAGTTTATTTCTGGTCGAGAGGTAATCGAGAGCTACCTTGGAAATTCCGTAGTCCCTAACGTCGTTTCTGTATGTGTCTGTAGACTCTATAATTACAGAACTCCGAACTGAAACTGTTTTGCTATAATTTGATAGAAGGGAAAGCGTGAGGCGCAATGGGATGTGGGTCGAGTTTTAATGAAACGAACCCGACCAGGAAACATGGAGGGCAACTTGTATATTATTTGATATTAAATTAGATGGGTGGATAGCAGAATCGCGAAATTTATCGGTGAATGAAATTAAATTAGTTGAAACTTCATACAAAGTACCCTTAATACACTGATGGTGGAGACGCGCAGGAAAATTTTCGACGTCTTCAGGCATAAACTTCGTGGAATCGCAGCTGAAATAGCGGATGGGTTCAAGTGTCTCTTTGCTAAACACACAGGTAGAACAAAGGAAAAATAAAGATTGTACGAAGATCGCTTTCTTTCGTGAGTTCAATCCTTTAGTTGATCCGTTCTGACGATACTTATCGGAGATATCGCAATTATTTCTGTGAATCAGATAATTGATCTGCGTCGAACAGGAACCTTCCGAAAAATCAATCATGTTGACAGTTCCATCAAATACCTATATATAATATGAGTTTTCGACAAAGTAGAACGTCAAATTATTCACGTAAGCTGATTGAAAAATAAATCGGATTAGTAGCGATCGGCAGGGGGCTCGAACAATACGGAGAGATCTTCTCCTAGTTATTCTGCCAGCGTACCGGACAACATCCCATCTGGCACTGCAGGTGCTTGGGGGCACTCTCCCCCTAGACCTCAGACCTAGACCCCTGGCTCTGCAGACTGCCATCCGATGCGGAGCCCTGGACAGCTACCGAGGAGCCCTTGAGTCACAGGTGCACGCTCTCCGACTTGAGGCCTCCACTGAGCGCCTCCTCAACCGAGCAGACGAAGCAACCCTCGATCAATGGCAGGCACGATGGGATGCGGGCCCAATGGCGAGGCATCTCCCCTCTCCCATTCCCTATATCTGGGACTACTTGGAAATGAATGGATGGCATCCCACTTTTCCAGCGATCCAGCTACTCTCAGGGCATGGAGCCTTCAACCGGCGCCTATTCTACTTCCGACGGTGCACCTTTGACCTCTGCCCGTGCGGAGGAGACGTCAACGAAGACACGTCCTTTTTGCCTGTCCACTCTATGATGACGTGCGAGCAAGGGCGCTCATTCCCCCAGCTGAGAATGCAGTCACGCTCCTCTCCAGTAGATCGGCCAGGCGTAGATTCCCCATATTTGCACAAGCGTGGGCGGCAAGGCGAAGCCAGCTGGAAACGTCCTCTCCCATGTCAGCTTGCCTCACCCTCCCACCTTACTCATTGAGCATTAACCCAGTACAGCACTAGGTCTCGCCTCATAATCCCATGCCCTAAATCATACCCTTTTCTCACTGCACATGCCCTTTTGCACCACTCCCATACGCTTTCTCCTTCTCACTGCTCCTGCATGCTAGCCCCTTTGCACGACCTCAGTAAGCTCCTTCAACTTTCACCACCTCACTGTAATTGCCCCTACCGCCCCTTTCAATGTGCCTTCCCTACTTACACTGCTGCTGTGTGCATTCTCATACATGCACTAGCCCAGCCTGCAGCACCCAAACATGCCTTCTCCCTACTTGCACCACCCCAGTGTGCCTTCCTCCCTCTTGCACCACCTCAGTGCGCCTTCCTCCCTCTTGCACCACCCCAGTGTGCCTTCCTCCCTCTTGCACCACCCCAGTGTTCCTTCCTCCCTATTTGTATCACCCCAGCATGCCTTCCTCACTAATTGCACCTACCCCAGTGTGCATTTCTCCCTACTTGCACCCCCCTAGTGTGCCTTTCTCCCTTCCCACCACCCCACCAACTCACCTTAGGGGCACCATGCTCAATCCTGAACTCACCTTCTAGAGCCGGCATTGAGACAAGTGGCATGCCCATCGAACTAGGGCCTTTACCCTCCCCTTCGCACCAACGAGCCGGTAGGCCACAAGTGGGCTGGCCCGTTTCCCATTTGGTAGCTCATAAGGAAAGGGAAGTGTTGGGTGCACGAGAAAGAGAGAAAATTGACACACGAATTGAGTGAGATATAGGACTGTCTTGATAGAGCGACGATTGAACTTTGCGTATGTACCGCCCGGGAGTATCGAGAGGGAGGAGTGTTCCTGAGCATCAACATTCTCCCCCTAGAGAGAAGGCTTCGCTGTCGTTTCTCCTCCTTGCCGTTAACCATATCACTAGTACGAGGAGCGATAGTTGGATAAGGTACCAGCTCGAGAACCAAATTCGAGATGGCGAGTGGCCCAAATATGGAGCAAGCCAAAACGAATTGCTTACTCAGCAGTGGACGACCGCCGAGCCTTCCCAAACCCAACCCCAAACTGTCTCAATTTCCGTCCCCCGAAGAAGCAGGGTTTCCTTCCGTAACTAATAAATACGGGTAGGTACTCGATACTTTTGATTCGATACCAAGTATTTATTGTATCGAATCAATTTTGCGATACATACTCGGTATCGAAACAAAAATACTTGGTATCGAATCGAATCAGCAAAACAACCGAAAACAATATTAAAAAAAAACCGAGAACTTATCATACAGAACTGAGAGAGCAAAAACAGTCAGGTTAAATCGGTTACCGTTGAAATGGAAACCTTGAATGAGCTTACAACTGTATTAAAGCCTTTTGAATATGTAACAGGAGAATCATCGACCAAAAGTATGTAACAATCTCCAAAATTATACCAATGCTTAATTGCTTAACTACAGAACCGAATAGTATCACTCCAAACTCCGCTATCGTTAAAGAATGTAAGGATGTTTTATTGAGGGAGCTAAAAAGGAGGTATGGGATGATTGAATTAAACGATCATGCAGCCATTGCAACAATTCTAGCCCCAAGGTTTAAAAATCTGCATTTCCAAGACCCCCTCTGCATACGGAAGAGCTATTCAAAAACTTAGAACCATGGTTGTCGGACAACTAAGTAGCCCAAGTAAGTCAGAAGATGATGTCTCATTTACTGCACCATCTGAATACGATTTTTGGAAACATCATAAAGAGTTAGCACATGGGCACAAGAAGAAAAAAAATCTCATCAGGGAGATGAAGTTTCTCTTTATTTATCAAATCCAGTAGTTTCTCTTAAAAGTAACCCATTTCCAGAATGGGATCACATGAAGTTGGTGTTTCCTTGTCTGTACAAGTATGCACAGCAATATTTAATTGTTGCTGCAACATCAGTTCCTAGCGAGTGCCTTTTTCCCAAAGCCCGTACAACAATGACACAAACAAGGAACAGGTTGTCCTCAAAATACCTTGAACAGTTACTGTTTTTGGGCAATCTTAATGCTGAAGAGTTTTTTGTTTAAATTAATAATAAGCCTAATAAACATTTATAATAAATAAATAGTTTTTTTCTTCTCAATTTTGTTTAAATTATTGTCCTTCAACGTTCATTGATGGCACCCTCAAAATAATAAAACAAAATAAAAGTTCCAAAAAGTATCGATATCAGTAAGTATCGATATTTTAGGAGTACTTATTTAAGTAGTATCGGAAAAAGATTTGAGTATTATCGAAAAGAGTAGGTATCGATACTTAGGTAGTATCGGAACATCCCTATCCGTAACTCCGTAGTATACAAGTATTTTTCTGGTCACCCCAGTTCTTCTTTCCTAGTCTCCCAGCGCCTTTTCTAACACTTAACTCCTTCGCACCTTTCATAATTATTTATTTTCGTTAATCCTCCAACCCCTCCGTTTGGTCATTACATTGGTGGCAGTGGTGGGATATACAGGAATATTTAGGAAACTCCTTAAAGGGAGAATCTCTCGTTGGTTTTGGAAATAAACCTTGAGCCTAGGCAGGAGGAGTAGATTGAATGCGCAGTTGAAAAAAGCGTTCGCGTTTTCCCATGTCTACCATTTCAATGACACTAGGTCAAAAGTGGCTGGACTTGAATGCTCGGGGTTTCCCATTGGGGTCAAAAGCAACAGACTAATTCAGCCTGAGGAGCGAACTTCTACTTCCAACTTGCCTTTGTAACTTTTAAAAAGTACTTTATCCTTAAAGCCTGTTAAAATACTAACTCGACTTTTTTGAGAATCACATATGAGCGAGCAAACAACAAACACTTACAAATATGTATGTCATATGTAGCTCCCATTGAGGCGCTCCAGTGATCGCAGTCTAGACGTTACTGATGAAGATTCACGATCCCACGAAAGTTGGGCATTGAATTGGAGCTCGTGATTGCTGTAATTTTTACAAGTCAGTGGCTTCCAAACATCCCCCCCCCCTAGTAACACCTTACATGGTCACTTGATTATAACAATAGTTCTCGGAACATAGGACTGTTAACACTAACGGGACGAACCAAACCCTTTGAGTCAGCGGGGGCTCGTCTGGGGCATTTATGCTGACTCGGCTGCCCCAATTCGCTCGAGACTTCGCTGCCGTCAGTTGTAACTGAGTCATTTCCCTCGTCACTGTGTCGCCTGCGCTTTTATTCCCTCCCACTCAGTTCCCTGTCTGTGGTGGTAAAACTTCTCCGAATGTAATTGAGAATAAAACTCTGTTCCAATTGCATTTGGCTTCTATCATACTACTTCCCGACTCACCTAGTGCTCAGTATTAATCCCCCCCGTAACAACACAATAGAGCTTTGACTACACAGCCTCTTGGATAGAACGGTAGCTCTCTGAGTACAAAACTGAAGGATGTGAGTATACAAGCGCGACACAAGGGGGCTCTGAATGAACTGGTTGCACGGTAAACCACAGCAGAGAGAGAGAGGGAGAGAGAGAGAGAGAGCGAGAGAGAGAGCGCGAGAAAGAGAGAGAGAGAGAGAGAGAGAGAGAGAGAGAGTAGAGCTATGAGTAGCCGCAGACGTGATAGATGAGTGATAATCGCAAGAACAGAGAGATGAGCAAATTTCGGAAGACCTGTTGTGTAGAGAAGTTTTGTGAAGAGGAACTAAATTGACGGGTCGGAAGAGGATATTTTGGAAAGTCACGAAAGGGGAAACCCATTGACGCTTGGAAATAACTGAGAGGATAATAACAACGCTGGGCTTTCTCACACCTACACACGAAGGGCTTCATAGGTCAGAATTAGGTGGACTCGATGTTCAGAGAAGGCCCGGAACAATGACTTCCCGTTTGGGGCAAGTGCGGAGGAAGCTCCGAGCTTGCAACAGGAAGCAGCTTGCAACATCTCTTTCATTGACTTCGGTTTTTTTTTTTTTTTTTTAACGGACTTGCTGCCATTACTCCTAAAATGGCTGATATTAGAGACAATGAACAGAATGATGTGTTTGCCCGAATATTGTTATCGCGTTGCTTTCCGATTAAACGTTGTTGTTGTTTGGTCAGAACAGCTCGATGAAAGGGACGGTTCCTCGGGGGTTTCATCTGTGACCAGCTACACAGCGAATTCGGTGGCTCTTACTATACAAATTCAACGGTTACATCAACTAACGTGATTAGGTCAAGTCCACAAGTGGCGAATGATCAAAGTCAGCGTATCTGTTGAGGGATTCCACTTCCCCATGTTGTTCGCGTTCAACGTATGTTAAATCAGCGACTGTAAGCCAGCCAGTCGTCCGTCTCAGATTTATACGGAGGAAGCTGAGGGTAAGAGAATGAAAGGACCGATGGTAATTGAACGCCCTCTTCTTTGGGTAATCCACTAAAAGTGAAGGAGATTGGATTAGAAACGGGTTAATTGGCCCTTTGTTCGTTAGTTCTCCCCCTTTGTTTGTAACGTGGTCTGTAAATCCGATATAAAGGGCTTGTCGGTTTGGGTAGTCCTTTGATGGATTTAAATATAGTGTTATGCGTTAGTTTTGAGTTGTTCTTTCGCGTTTCATACATTCAAGTAACGATTCACCCCTTCTCCTCCGCCTCCTATAACACAAACTAAAAACCAGTCAGTCTCACTAAGTAAACAGAATCATAATAAAAACT
Source organism: Pachypeltis micranthus (assembly GCA_020466155.1). Classification (NCBI taxonomy): domain Eukaryota; kingdom Metazoa; phylum Arthropoda; class Insecta; order Hemiptera; family Miridae; genus Pachypeltis; species Pachypeltis micranthus. The sequence continues at coordinate 85,552,678 of CM035768.1, read as the reverse complement.
AACCGAACTGCTAATTAACCGAAGAAGCTGGCAATTAATTTCTAATAGAGAAACAACACTTATTCACACAGTACGAAATAACTGGGACTAAGCTACACTGACAGTCATTTCAAAAACAGGAGGTATACAACTGGAATGTGGCTTGTTGCTTTCCAATCAATTTCCACGCCACCTCAAAAGCAGAAGATGGCTGTGTTCCAGTTATTATTTGAGTTATTCTGCATGAGGCGTTACGAGCTGAGCTGCTTCAACTTGTTTATAATTATGAAGCCCCTCTCTCTCCCTTATAAATAGTTGAAGTTTCTTAAAAAACTGTATAATTATTTTGATTTAATCAACGTTCTACGTGGAAGAGCTAGAAGTTCCGAAATGTATCGAGCTACTGCTAATTGCACTACATTCATTTTATATTCAACGTAGAGGTGATCGATAGGAGTGTCAACATGATTTATTTGGAGTGGTTCGCGTACAGGGGAACGCTCCAAAAAAAGTTGTCAACAAAACAACAACTATCTCATTTTTGACTACGCTCAGGGCCTGCTGTTCGGTATTTGTCTACAACCCCGCACAGATTACCAACTAGAAAACAAGTATTTGATAGGTCAGAGAAATTGTGGACAGTGATTTGAATAACCGAATACAAAAACCGGACCGGTGAGTTTAAATAATTTATTATTACCGGTGTGGTTAGTTGTAGGCTCAATTGAGAGAACGCGCCAATGAAAGAGATAACTTGGTACTTGTGTAAGACCTAGGGTTAACATCCACAAACCGAAATAATACAAAAGAAACGATGCTCAAAATGTATTGAGAATCGAAAACTAAGTCGATTCTAACGTACAAACGAATTAGGAATGAGCAGAAACGGGAGATGAAGGTGAAGTTCTTGGTAACTAAAACAACAGCTGTGGGATTGAAAAACAACATGGAGTGACTAACAAGACTCCAGGTTTTAACTAAGAAGAAAATGAGATGCGAGGTCAGGCGAGAATCTTACACTTGTACTCCCTACGTTCAGGACTGAGTGCCCAAAACTCCACCTAGGAATCATCGAGAAGGCGCGCATTATAGTTGAAACCCGTTCCGGCGTCTTCCCTGCTAGATGTTGTGGAGTCGCTGTTGAACAAGTTCGAAAGGGTTTGATTTGATGGTGAAAAGGTGCAGTAAAACGGGTATATCGAGTTCGGTAAAAGCACACACGAGGTCGCGACGACGATGATTGAAAAATAACAATGCTCCCTTCAATTTAAAAAAGGTTGTATCCTCGTTCCCTCCAGTGGTGGGCAGCAGCCGTTGCTGGGAACAGCGCCGTTGTCAAGTGAATTATCTAACTAACTGGCTGAGCCTCCCTCACAATTAATAAATTTAACTAACAACATGGAAAACAATTGACAATATAATTTAATTAATGATAGATTAATAAAACGTAAAGAACAATAGTGCGCTGGAGATTGAGTTAGGCTATTGGCATTACTGTCGATAACTGTTAATGATGAAGAGTATATATTGCGTTGTAATGGCAGTATCGGGAAAGTGTTGGGTGGTAAATGCGGAACGAAGTGACATGTTAAAGAGGATGGTCTGGTTCGGCAGTATGAAGTTAGCCCATTCTCATAGTTGGCGATTTGAGTTTCCCGAACTCTACACTCTCTCATTGTGTAGTTAGGACGAAATAACTGCAGCTAATACATTTGCGGGCGAAATGTTTCTAAATTTATTGTTGTTGTGTGTTTAATAATATTGTTATATCATTTGGTACCGTCCACACGACACATGCGCAGTCAGTTGCTTCCTTTCTTTTGAGTTAACAGACACACACCATTTTGTCATACGGTTTTGTTGAACTGAGAACCGTTCAAGACATAAAGTCGTCAGCTCAAAATCTTCTTTTTTGCCAATTACGTAACGTTCCTTTCTACTTGGCAATCTTCTTCTAATCACTGAACTGTGGACTACATATTTATAATCGAAAGTTAACTGAAGTTAGCTGCCTGTTTGAAAGTTTGACCGTTTGCTCGTAACACTATTATGATTTTGTTCGTTTTATTACGCTACAAGTCGAGATTTCAGGAGACCGCCAGTATTCAACCCACGACCTTCACATCACTGATGAGGCTAAATTGATCGCATATCGATTTTTTTTAATTCGTAGCCCAACCGTCGTTTCTCCCTAAAAATGAACTCACGGCTAGGGAACATGGTTGGATTACTCACTCTACGTGACAACAGCGATGCGTTTGTACCGAAAGCCCTGGTAAAGCCAAAGCCAGAAAAGACAAGCTCACCGCCAGATTACGGCTTCGAGAGCACGTCAATCTGTCAACACGTTTTTAGCGAAGAAGGTCAAAAACGTGGTTTGGTTTCGCCCTTTCGTCCATCCCCCCCCCCCCACTACCGGTGAGCTCTATCTCTTCATTTCCTCCAACAGACTTTCGTTCACGGGAGGTTTTGACTGAAATAACGAGAGCCCCCGCGTCTAAAATCGAGTAAACGAGTGACATGAATTTTTCATGATCAACTTTTCTCGCCCTTCGCCCTCGATAGGGTCTTTGTGTATGAGTTTCCATTGGCGGGCGGTTTAAAATGTGATTGAAAGGCGCCGATAAGTTGCTTATCGCAGTCAACCAAGGCGGCTACGGGCTTCCTAACTCGGCACAATTGTTTGAGAAACGCTCCCGCCCTTAGAACGAGAGATTACAAAAATATTGCTAGTAAAGTGGGGTTAGCGCAAGCAGCCTTCGCCAAGTTGCTGATGATTGGATTTTTATGGGCAATCCCTGAGTAAGGATTTACAGAATACAAAGTTAACTTTCTCATCACGGCGAGTTCAGGCAAATATACGAAAAATGTGATACTTACAACAGCATTTTCAAGCCAAATGAACCCTTTTCTATTTCTGTAGAACGCGAAAAATTTCTGTGGCATTGAACGAAAAATGTTCAAAGTGAGAGAGGAGTTTGTTGACCTCTTCATTATCGCAACAATCCAAATTATTCTTCTTTTTCCATATGCTTCTACAGCTCAGGGATTGTCAAATTATATATGTTTTCAATGTGATCTACTTTAGGTTCTTCTAAAACGCCTGCAATTGGATTTATATTTTCCCTTCATTTGGCTAACTTAGTCAAAAGGATTGATTTGATTTGAAAAACGATTCGTTTGGTTGGAAAAGGATTCGTTTGGTCTGGAAAAGGACTTGTTTGGTCAGAAAAGAATTCGTTTGGTTGGGAAATGGATTCGTTTGGTTGGGAAAAGGATTCTTCTGGTTGAGAAAAGGATTCGTACGGTCGGAAAAGAATTAGGTTGGTCGGAAAAGAATTCGCCTGGTTGGGAAATGAATTCGTTTGGTTGAGAAAAGGTTTGTCTGGTTGGGGAAAGGATTCGTTTGGTCGGAAAAGGATTCGTTTGGTTGGGAAATGAATTCGTTTGGTTGGGAAATGGATTCGGTTGGTTGGGAAATGGATTCGTTTGGTTGGGAAATGGATTCGTCTGGTTGGGAAATGGATTCGTTTGGTTGGGAAAAGGATTAATTTGGTTGGGAAAAGGATTCGTTTGGTTTGTATTATATTTAAAAGGAACGAAATTTGAAATTGTTGAGAAAATAAATCGTCTCTTGCTACGAAAGAAAATAAAATCTAAAATTGAACTTAATAGGTCTGTCCAATTCTGCGGGTTGTGGCCATATGGAATAGGGGGCTGCTGGTTGTGGGTGGTGGGGATGACACCAGTTCGGTAAGACTAAAACAGCCGGAATTGAGGTGAAGTCGCGAACTATGAAGGGAAAAGTACCAAAATAGACAACTTTGTTCGTGCGAACAAGGAAAGGAGATGCGGACAGCGTTGGACAATGCGCCGCGAACTAACTCCGGTGTCAAGCGAGATATGATCGAACTGTTGCAGGTGAGGGTGTCGGCACGTCCTTGGACTCTAGTCTCGTTTTTGAGCGAGGTGCGATAAGGCACAAATGGAACTCTTGTCTGAACTGAACTGAGTGCCTAACAGTCGGAAATTTATTTGACTGCCCCTACTCTTATGAAGCGATACTTTTTTATTGGAAGGTGGCGTTGAAACATCACGCAACTTTCTGCCGCCCCTCTAAAGATGCGAGAAGCGTACGTTTGATTAACTAATTCCAACGAAAACAGTTATAGACTGTATCATCTCAAAGTATCTCAAAACATTCTACACAACTGAGAACTATTTTCAATAAAATTTTTAAATAAAATAATTTAGGGAATCGAGTTTTCTGACATACGTTGGCTTATATCTCCGCTCAACGAACTATCAGAGAAACGTTCAGGCGGACAGTGTACTTGAATCACCAGTACCCAATGTAATTGACTTCTTGTAGACACCCTGTGAGTTTGATTCAAATCTTTGTTACTGTTTTGAAGAAAACCCTGATAACCCGAACGCTTCTGTCTCCCACTCGCCCCCGTAGATGAAAATGGTTCATAACCTATTTTCCCAGCTTCAAAAGCCATACTAACTCAGCTGGCGTTTCTCCTGGAAATTGAAACACAGATTTCTGTTGTCTTTTTTCCACACATAAACACATGTACTGACTGACTTCCATTAAAGACAACTGGGCGATCATGGTCTAGTGTTTAAGACAATGGTTCATAATCATGACGAATGTCTTTTTATTGGGACGGACCCCCTCGCGATCGCAGTAATTTGGGCGCCAATTGTTCTCAGGGGGTTTGGAGATGTGGGGGGGGGGGGGCTGACTCAGGAAAAAATTACTGCGATGGGAGTGGGACGCACATTGCCCTAGGCCCCACTCCAACGGTTTTTCAAGCAGAGATTTATGCTATTATTGCCGGGGCGATCTTAATGAGAAAGGCTGTAGCAACAGAACTATCAACATATTGACTGATAGTCAGGCGTCGTGCAAGGCGCTGATGAACTACTGCACAACGTCTAGACTGGTGCGAGAGTGCAGGATGTGGCTTAACTCCCTAGGAAGTGCGAATAGAGTTAATGTGTATTGGATTCCTGGACACAAGGGGATCATTGGAAATGAGAGGGCGGACCATCTGGCCAGGCGCGGTTCGTCTACGGTACCTATTGGGCCACCACCCCATTGTGGGATTTCTCTGTCACTAGTCAAGAGGACTGTGAGAGAACTCGCCAGACAGTCTGGGATGCTGCAGGAGTTGTGTCAGAGCAATCAAGCAAGATAAGGCACAACCTTCTGAGGATGGAGAGGAAGGACTTGAGGCAGACTGTTGGGATCATTACCGGGCACTGCAGAATGAACAAACTCATGTATTATATGGGTATAGTAGACACTCCTCGATGCAGGTGGTGTGGCACGGATGACGAGACACTACCATATACTGGCCTAGTGCTGGAGTCTTGAGAGGGAGCGATTTCTCGCCTTAGGTGCCCCTTCTCTCAGGTTGGTCATCGAAGAAGACTCTTTCAGGAAATACCTGGCATTCCTTAGGGCCTGTGAGACATTAAGGCTGGCACAAGAGGTCATCTGGCTGCGGTACACATCCCAATTGGGGGACAGTCAAGAAACTATATAGTTACTGCGATCGTGAGGACCTCCGATCCAATAAACCGACGTTCGTCAGGGTTATGAACCATTGTCTTAACCACTAGACCACGATCGCTCGGTGCCTTTAATGGGAGTCAGTCAGTACAGGCTCATGCACAAGATCGTCTCGAATTTAAAATTTCACATCCATGTCCAGCTCAATTTACATTTAGGGCAGTCCATGGGCAATTGGGGTGTTGATGCGGCTGGCACTGGTTGTTTGTGCTTTGCGACGAGTTATCTCCATATTTCTTCTTGCCAAATTCAAAAACTGCCTCGTTGGTATTTCATGTATTCTATTTAAACGGATGTTCCAGATAAAATGAGTAATGAACTAGTATTTTAAGCTTGATCTAAAGACGATTGATGTACCTGTATTCACCGTTGTTCTATTTATATTTCACCTCACGGGCGATGCAACCGTTTGCCGCATTGTTTCCTCGACGCCAACCAACAGCGGGTTGAATTTCACTGCGAAACGATGAAATATTCGGACTCCTCTGCTCCGCTTTACATTTTTACTGAGGCGTTCACGCTATTTTCCGCGGAAGATTTATGACGTTACGAATGCGGCAATCATGAGAACGTTACGAGTCGAGACTCGCTGAATTGTATTTAAAACTCAAAATGAACGGAGGGAAATGGAATAACAGACTCCAACTCTATAACTACAGAGCGAATTTTGCATGCTACAAAATCTTTATTGAAAAATATTCGGTACGATGCACCACACATCTTTCCCCATCCGCATAGTTTGAATTGTAGCTATTTCTTTCACACTTTTATTTCAATTTCGTACGCTAAATATGAAATCGGAGTCATCGTGCAAGTTCAACAGAAACAGGAAACTGCGACAGTCATGCAGTAGTTTTACTGAGACAAAAGTGTGAGGTGTGTTGTGAGGGTTCTTGATGCTTTTTGTACTGGTGGGTGTGAGTGGGCCTGTGCGATGAGAAACCTGCTGTACCAGGCTAGTGCAGCGACACTTGTGTCCTACTTTAATCTTGCAGTTACTCAGTATGTGCTCGTTCTTATCGTGATTCAGTACGATTTGGTCTCCCATTTATCGTATCAATATCAGCGAAAACGCGTTCGTCATAGCAGTGAGAACAGCAGCACCAGGATCACGATTATCCTAGAGCGTGCTGTCATTCCTGTGCATCCTCTCCTGTTGGACAGTTTGGAAGTTTCAGTTGCGGATTCCGCGTCATCATTCTTCATGATCGTTAAGCTCAATTCTATTCTGGCTCGGAGGAAGGTTCGTAATGAAGAACTCGACATCTCTAATCGTCTAATTTAAAGGGAAAACAGGTCAGGTTCTTCAAAGCCAAGAGGCTCGGGGGGATCGGGTTGTACGAAAAAAAAAACCCCAGCTACAGGAAGCGAAAGATCGTGAACGATCAGATGGTTGGCAGTAAAACGAGAGGAAGTCACAAAAGAAGATGGTTGACCGATTTAATCGATGACCTGAGGACATAAGGGTGGTGAGCTAGAGGAAATTAGAGGAGCAGAGTTCTCTAAAGGTCTAAAGCGCCGAAAAAAAGGGGCAAGTCGCATTTTGGCGACGTTTGACAGTGAGTGCTGAATTTGTACTGAAACTTTGGGTTGCTCTGTCACGTATCAGAACAATTACATCAATGGGCTGTTCTGTAAAACGGCCAGAACGCCCATCAACCCTCAATGAGCCGACGCAACCGGATGCTTGACATCTTGCTTTTCGATGGATTCAATGGTATCCGTCCTTTGATTCAGGCCACGCTTTAGTTATTACATTTTAATTAATCACCCTCCCAATCCAACATAACGTCAAAAAAATATTTGAAGTTGACAAACGCTTTACGTGTGATTTCATCCAGTTCCAATGTTTGCCTCCATCAAAGGAGGCTGCTCTTGGCATATTGACTCGCTTTTTTGATATTTTGGTCAAACAAAGCTTACGCCTTTTTTTTCGCTCGGGGCTTTTTTCCTGTGGAAGTATACGGGACGCACGTTGACAGAGAAGGCTGATTGGTTAGTTAGTGTACACACATATGCGTTTTCGGTTGTAATCAAATTACATAACTCAAGGGACTCTTGAAGAGTAACGAGGCAGTACAGCCGACGCACTGCTGGTCAGTTAGTTCGATCGCAGAACCCGCCTTATTGAACCATTCTCGTAACGTTCCGTCGGTTTTTATGGGAAAACTCGTACAGCCCCGAAGTCATGGATGGTCCAAAACATGAATATGAATCACATTTAGAGCCTTCCATGACTTCAGGGCAAACGGTCAAAGCTTATATTAGGTGGCCAATTTCGGACTAGGCCGAATTTCGAGAAAATCTGAAAAAGATCCATCTAGACTTCCCTCTCCTGATTCTAAATATGTTTCGTGTCAACCGCTGCGACCATCCAGGACGGCTGGGTAAACGGACAAATTTTCAGTGGTGAATATGTAGCAAACTTGTGCCCAGTTTTTACTTTCCTTGGCTGTACAAAGTAGAAAGGAAAGTTATGTAATCGGCTGAAAAAAAAATTTTGAGTTTTCTTCAGATCTTTACGTTTCAGACCCTACTGGGTCCGAAAAACACTATTTGGGAAAATGGTGTGTGTGTGTGTGTGTGTATGTGTCTGTGAACGATTTTTAGAGAAAAAGACCAAATACCAAGTACCAAATCAGCTCGAACTTGATATCTAGCCCGCAGCTCATCACGGGTCGCCAAAATAAGGGCTCGAGCAAAATTCACCGAAACCAAAAAACACCAATTTTTTTTCTCAAAAACGGCTCCAACGATTTTGATTAAATTTTTTTGTATTGATACCTCGCAATAAGAAAATTATTCCATAAAATGTCCATTCTAGGAAAATGACCACAGCAGCACAATAAATTACCAAAAGTTTTGACGAAATCGATTCTAGCGCGATTTTTTTCTTATAAACTCCGCTGAAATGTCCCTAGAATTTTAAAACAAATTGGTGTAGTAGTCCAATTCGATACCTATAGGGTGAGAGTTTAAACACTCATAAGATATAAGGGGGTCACTCTAGAAATTCCGGAATTTCAACCACGGCCGTTTCGCTTACTACCACTTTTAAAAGTTTTTACCCAATAACTCTGCAAAATTGATTACTATCGTATTTTTAAAAATCGTGTTGGCAGCCTCTTTAATTCTTAGTGTACGACTTGTTCAATAATGGTACGAGAGTGAGTACGAGCAGCACAATAATTTTCAGAGCTGTAAGCCTGAGTGATAAATGAATTGAGTAAGTAGAAAAAGCCATGTACAAAGTGAATTGACGTAGAGCTAAGGAAAGTTGTGTGTTGCAACGCACCAGATATTGTTTCTCGTAATCTGGTTTTATTTCAACTGTATAAAGCGCGTCTAGTAACTTTTTTTTCTCGGTTATTACTTTCCCCTGGCGTACAGAGTAAGAAGGCGTGTTATGCAGCGGCTAAAAAGAATATCGAGTTTTCTTCAGATCTGGACGATTCAAAGGTCGTGTGAGTCAGAAAACAATCCAAAAGCCATTTCAGTAAGCAATCTGTCAAGATTAACGAAAACGGTATAACCAAATTGCCTCAAATCCGATATTTAACTATGCAAACGAACATGAGATGCTTAAATAACTGTAGTTACCATGGCAATCAAAACTACAAATAGTTTTTCTCATAAACGGCTCTAACGATTTTTATTAAATTGACGTATGGGCAGCTCCTGATAACACAGCACTACTGTAAAACTCTCATCTATGAAAATTACGAGAGCAACGCGATAAATTATCAACAATTTCGAAAAAGCAGCGGTTTTATAGCAGTTCATCTTCCAAAAATCCCGCTCACGTGGCAGCAGCGTTTTTAGAAAAATCAGTACAGTAGTCCAATAAACTATGTGCACAGTGAAGGTTTAGTTCATTTTATAAAATAATTAGGAGTGCCCTCATAAATTCTGGAAGGCCACCAGCGAGTTTATCGAACATCTTACCAAATAGTTTCAAAACGATCGAGAAACGTTAAGTTGAATGTCTCATAGCGCAATTAATGTCGTGGCCGGAGTAGAAGCAATACGATGAATTTCGGGACATTAAGCGCTATACTTTTTTACATAGAATTAGAAATTGAAGTGTATCAGGGCGCCTTTTCTCCACACTGAGTGGAAAGGTAATTACGCGGGGTTTACGAAAGTTGTGTGGTGCTTGGCACCAAATAGTTTTTACACTGGCTCCTTCCATCTGAATTTAGCTTCTCAAGTCCTACCTGAGTATTTAGCTCTAATTGCATTTCTGGATCCTCTGGGTTTATTTTGTGATACTTGAAGTTGATGTGTGTTGCATCGGTATGACTAAGTTCGATTTTTCATTTCCTTTTCCATGTACCATCAACTGAGTCCTGCAGTTTTGTTGTTTCCTACCTCCAAGTTGCTTCTGTTGGTTCAGGGAAATCTCTTTAGTAAGGGGAGGTAGTAAGTTTCAAGGCAAACTTAGCCAAAGCGCGAGGACATCGAGAAAACTGCCGCGGCCAATTCATTTATCACACTTGTCGTCCTGTGTAGGGTCAAGTGTTGATCTCTGAACCCAACGTGTTGGCCAGGAAATAGCTTTCTCTTCTGAATAGGAGGCTACTAGCTTTAGATGCTTCTTTTATAGGCTATTGGAAACCGTTGAACAAAGTGAAAAGGAACGACACTATTTTTCACCAGGTTTCGCTATCACGATATCTACCATAACTTCTAACCAGTTGAATGTCGCATTAATTGGACTCCGTTTTGAAACCTTTCTCTGAGAGTTCTTCCAGGATCTTTCTCGTAATTAAATCGGAGCCAGAGACTTTCGTCGGGCTCAGGTTAATAATTGTTTCTCTCTCCATTTCTTTAAAAGTGACAGGTTGAATTTCCGAGTCATCAGTTGCCTCCGGTAAAGCATGCCTTACATGCGGTTCGCCTTTCGAAGGAAGTGAAGGTGTCTTCAAGGTGGTCTTCAAACAGCCCAACTGTCTTTCGTGCTCCTTGGTTTTTGATAGGAGAGACCGGCCCTTTAGCCCTAATTGCTTTGTACGGCGTGTAATTTTTTCCATCTGCGAGGGAACGTAGATTTCTGGTGGGCGTTTCACCTTCAATTTCTGGAATCGTAACTTTGACGGTTTAACAAACAAACTTTAACAAACCTTGTTTACCTTTAGTACTCTCCTATGGCGTAGGAGGAATAGAAAGGTGAGTTGCGTAATCGGCTCGAAATGATTTTGTTTTCGTTTTCTTCAGATATTCGCTTGTCAAAAGGCTTTACTGGTGAGCCCGAAAAGACCATATCCTTTACATTTCTATTTTTCAATATTCGTATTTAGTGCTTCTCGTTACTGCAGGGCCACGTCGCGGTTCTAAGCAACATCAAGGAGTTGAAAAAATAATAAAATCTCAACATAACTAATAACTTCGTGCCTTTTTAATTTATTCCCTTTCTCTTCTTCGTCACCAACACTGCAATCGACCGAATCGATTTACATCCCGCCATTATCGTATCAGCTATTATCAAAATTGTTATCATCAGCATCATCGAACGAACTCTTCAACATCACGATCATCAATCTATTTTCTTTAATTTCACCTATCTTAGAATTTTTCGCGACTGAGCATCGCCTACTAGTGTTTTCTGTGGTTGAGATTGAATAATATCAAATACTCACGTCAGAATCGTCTTCCAACGAACATGACATCATCGCAGGACAGTGGATCAGAAGCAAATCGGTTGGTTCAAAGACCCCGAATCGGTCACGATATTGTTTTTTTTTAGTTGCACTCTTGGAAACAAGCGCGGCGGGGTGTAAGAGCGTTTGTGTGATCCTTGCGTTGACAGTGGCAGTTCTTGAAAGTGTGTGAAGTTGCCTGACAATTCGTACGCAGATCGTACACATCCGCGTTCTTGGAGCATCCTAGCTGGAGTTAGGGAAACGTAGGTACTCTTTTACCCCATGATGTTCGCTGCAGATAAGGTAGGGGGATGTGGATCTGGCGGCGGAGTTTTGTCATCAATAAACCTTTTCAAAACCGCGTGAATTTGCCCGGACTCGTTGCTTGAGAGGTCGTTCGTTGGGTGCGGGAAGATGTCGAAGTTGAGGAATAATAACTTCTTCCAAATGTGCGTGTACGTGTGTCTCCGTTGTGGGAAGAACTGACTCGAATTCGACATTCAGGCAGCGTATTAACATGAAACGCCAAGTTAAGGATATGAGTGTGATCGGTTTAAAATTAAGTACATTTACAGTGAACAAAACAAAAATGCTTTTTTCTCTCAAAAACCGCTTAAATGATTTTGCTTAATTTTTTCCTATGTGGGCACCACAACGGTTATAGAAAACTGTTCGTTACTGCCAAAACTATGGGAGTAGCGCAATAAAATATCAAACATTTCGACGAAAAGCGGTTTTAGTTCAATTTTTTATTTTCCTTTTCTCTTTACGTTTCAGCCTCTACTGAGTCCAAAAACCACTATTTGAGAAAACGGTCTGTGTGTGTCTGTGAACGTGATTGAGAGAAAGAGAACTTGGCCGCTGTGCTCATCCGAGCTGGTGGCTTTAAGCAGTTTGTAATACTATTTTACAGGCAATTTGGCGCACCAGTTGCCAACAGCCTTCAACCACTCGAGCGGGCGGTAGCAGGACTAGTCTGTGCTGATTTAAACGCCAGATTACCATTGTGGGGATCCTCAACCCTGGATGGGGCAGGCGAGGCGTATATAGAGTTGCTCACCAAGTACAACTTGGTTGTGGCCAACGACCATATTATTGAAGCCACCTATGATTGGCAGGGAGAAAGATCACAGCCGTGTCTCACACTCTACTGTTCAAATTGCTGGGTTGGGGAGTCGTACCAGGTGCAACGCAGAGCGATCACGTGGTTATTGACTTTGCCATTGCAGATGACAACATCCTCTGGAAAGACACGCGTGAAAAGCGATTCCGCACAAAAAATGCTGACTGACCACAATTCTGCAGGGCACTGGAAAGTGAACTGCGTGCTGCAGACACCGACCTAATAGTGCAAGCTGCCACACCCAAAGAGGTGGACTGCACTGCCCTCTGCTGGGTTCTCTGTGCTTGGGCAAAAGAACCACAGGACGATCAACGTCTCATTGTGAACTAACGTACTTAATCCCCTCAAGCAAGATGTAAATACAGCCAGAAGGATGTACCAACACACTGTGTAGCCACACTCCAAACTGCCTTCATCCAAGAATAGAAGGCCTTGCACCGCTCCAACAAACGAGCCAAATGGCAAGGCTGGCGAAATTTTGTTGAAACAGACAGCCCCGAGAGCCCCTGGCAGACATTACAAGTCCTCCATAGGTAAAGTAAACGTGGAGCAGGTCTTAGCCCCGATGCAAAATAAGTCAGGCTGGGCCTGCAGCATCGAAAATTCACTGGAAACTCTCCTTGAGAAGGCGTTACCTCACAACCAAGTAGCTCGAGATACTGAAGCCCAGAGGGCAGCAAGGGAGCTCACATCCCCTCATCCCATTGTGGACGATAGGTGACCTCGGCAGGGCGAGTTAAAGCCCAACAAATCTCCTGGGCCGGATAAAATAGAACGCAATACGCTAAAGAAGCCTGAGCGGACAATCCTCCTTAATTTATTCAATGACTGGTCGGACAGGTCCACACTCAGTGGAAGTCTGCGCGTGTCGTCAATCTTCAAAAGAAACGGATCTGATTGAGAGAAAGTAGCTGAACCAAAGCAGCTCAACTTGATATCTAGCCGACAAACCACTGCGGGACGTAAGGGTATGACCAAAATCCGCTCAAAATTAAATATAATTATCATAGTAATCTCTTACCAAACAGTTGGGACTTAAAAACGGCTTTAACGATTTGATTAAATTTTTTTTTTATAGACAGCTTCTAACGAGACGCCAATACTGTATAATTCCCATGAGTGGAAAAATTACGTGAGCACCACAATAAATGACCAAACTAGCGTTTTCTTTGTGAATTCCGCTCAGAAAGAAGTATAATGTTCAGAAAAATCAATGTGGTATTGTAATTAGGTTCATAAACGATAATACTATCAAACGCTCGTAAGATATATAGGAAATACTCCAGAATTTTTGGAATATCAAATGCCGCTGTTCAAGTTATTACCATTTCTAAACGTATTTACCCGATAACTCTGGGGAAGCGTTAATTATCCTTCTCAACGAAATCGTGTCCGTCCTCTGCGTAACAATTGCTCAATAACGGTCAGGGAATGAGTAGGAGCAGCGCAATAAATTACAGAACCGTAAACGCTACCGATTTCTGACGCCGTGAAATCATGTTTTACCAAGTTCAGATGAACTGAGTGAAAAATGAATTGAGTTAGTAGAAAAAAAAGCCATAAAAACCAAAGCTATGGAAAGTTGTGTGATGCGTCGCACCTGAAATGTTCTTATAATTCTCGCTCATACGATACACTCGTTCTCAGAAAAATCGAAACTATGGCCCAATAAGCTTTTCATACGATGGTGGTTTAGTAACGGACATGAAATATTCACGGGAAACCTTCGCAATTCCGGGATTCAACCTCATCGTTTCATTGATTAACGTTTTTGGCATTTCCCCCCCTATAATTCCAAAACGTTAGACACGAACCACCCCAAAAAATCATGTTGACACGCTCATCAATAATTGAGGTCGTAGTACGACTAGCAGAAAGCTCAACGAATCGTTAAGTCGTGTATTAACTAGTTCATATGAACTGAGTAAAAAATAGATTGGATTATTAACTGGAACGATGAAAATTAGCGAATGTTTGAGAAGTAAAATATTTAATGTTTCGACAGCTCTGATAATGAGTTTCAAGTTCCTTCGGCTCATTATTTTTACGTTCCTTGTCGACTTGCACGCTGAATATTAACTTTGAGTACATGCGGTGAGCCGTTCTCTCTCATAAACAGACAAATCGTTTTCTCAAACCGCGTTTATTGCGGAAGATGCGTGATTTATTTAGTTTATTACACAACTATTCTTCCTACTTCGTCGTGAGTATAAAGAGCATAGTGCAAACCACTACGAAGCCCATACTTTCGTGTCACGCACAGTTAATCAAAAAGACTCTCGAGATTTTTCTTTTTTCACGCACGAAGGAAAAACAAGGCGTTGTCTTTAAGAGAAAACAACATAAATCGATTAAATAAATTGCACTCGGCGGTCGAGGGGAGACCACACGCGATCTCATTAAAAATGAATTTGATCGTATCGGAAGAGAAAGGAATGCCGTTTAAAAGGCTTGGAACAATACTCAATATTGATAGAGTGATTAGACAGAGCCTGCTCTCCAGGTGAACGCCCATTCAAAGATTAAAGAGACTATCGCTCACGTTGCGGGCTCATTGTCAGGCGACTCCAAGGACCAAATGAATGGTATTTTGTTGCCTCGCCGTCAGGTCGTTTCGCCGTTTCCGAAACTCGTCGTTCATTCATAAAACGATAACTTGTGAAGAGTTTCGTCGCGTTGAGATTGCAGCCGAATGAGTTGAGGCAGTATATTGCACTCTCAGAATATAATACAAAATTCGAGAAATTACTTCTAGAAGACATGGATAAGGAGAGAACCACTATCTGGTGCGAAGCACCACACAACTTTCTTGTCTCAAGTTACAGTCTGCAATTTTATACCATTCTCCAAACTAAATTCCCTTTTTACTTAATTTACACCAACGTTTTAGAACTTAAATCAACGTTCTAATTAAAAACTGACGGTGGAAACGTTTCTGAAATTCATTAGGTTGCCAATAAATAACTTCATCGAGTTTCGTATAGAAGTGACGCGATTCATTTTATATTGCGAAGGATCGTATTCACTACGCTGGAATCATCGAGAAAATACTCCAAAAAAATTGGCAATTAAAATGACTAATTAAACTTCCGTTGCATGCGTTTCACAAAGGGCGGGATATGTGAGAGGAAAACATTACTAAGACCGACCTTTGTCGAAAAATAAGGGTTGTTTAATACAAAATAGGAAGAGAACGCATGAATTAGTGGGGAACGTGTGGAAGACTGCAATGTTCGTAGTTACACAGATTGATAGATGAACACGGTAAAGAAAGTTCTGAACGAAGTCACCGGGCTACGGAGACGCGACACGTTTCACTGTGCTGATACATTAGGGTGAATTCGGAAGAGACTCATTTGAGTCAAACTGACGTAGCGTATGGAGAACGACACGGCTCTTCATCGGCGATAAAGCGAGTCCATATATACCTGGAGTCTGTGGGAAAACCGTAATCAGGAAGCCGTTTAATCACGCAGGGTTAAACCCGGATCATTGACCGAGGTTTTCGGGGTAAACCCCCAAATATGGGTTAGGCAGCTGTCCACTAAAAAAATTTAGAACGAATTGGCGCGACGTATCACACATTTCTCAGCCCCTCAGGCATTCAACGAGTTGTTTCTTCCAGGTAGTGATACATGTTTATCACTTAATTAATAGTTAACGCTTCGGTGCCTCCCACTAGCTTCAGGATTTATCGAGGAATCAATGGAGAAAGAATTCACTCATCGAAATAGCTTTTGGAAAGGTTCAGGGCCTACAGTGTTGAAAATTGCCGGAGAAGCAGTATGAAAACATAACTTTCCTTCTCAAGGCCAAAGAAACTAAAAACGCTTCAAATTATTATGCAACGGTTTATTATGCACAGCATGCTTGGGACCTACCCTAGTCAATATTAAGAATATAATGTAGGTATACTAGCAATACACTCATACACGAGTGTCTGTAGAGCACTTCCGAAGTCCATACCATTCGATTCAGAATCAAAAACACTAGTGAACGACACGGATTATGACCACTGCACTGGAAAGGCTGGCAATTGGACGTCGCGACGAGTCGAACTGATGGGTGGTTGAAGTGTTTACGAGGGGGGTTTGGAGATGTTTGGGAGTCTGCTGACTCAGGCAAAAATTACAGCGATTGCGAGGAGCTCCGATCCATTTTCCAACTTTCGTCAGGATTATGAACCATCGTCTTTTTAACCACTAGACTACGATCGTGAGGGTGCCTTTTAATGGCAGTCGGTCGGTACAGAAATGAGAGGAAATGACCTAAGGTTGGGGAGAGAAGATAACTACATTGTCCTCGCGAGCTTTTTTGACTACTACTCTTAGAATTCACCTCACTATATTTACTATAATTTCACTTCTGTCCATATAGACACAGTTCTGGATCTTTCAAAATTTCGTTTTCGGCTAACTTTTTAAACCCCTTTTTGCTTATAGTAACTGTTTAGCACATGCTGAATGGCAGATTCCTTTACCTGGTGCGTCCTCCCAACCCAACGGTTTCAGCCCTCTTCACGTGGTGCCGCGGGGAAGTACGAGAACTGCCCATTCAGATCGTCAGCTCAGATTAAGTTCGGGTTCACTTCCAACGACAACGGATTTTTTCCCCTTTTGTACTTTCCCTCGATTTACCTCCTCCAACACACACCGCTCTTTGCAGAGACACTCGTCTCTCAGTGGTCACACTGTCATACCGCTATCAACTCTCGTCCCCGTAACAACTCGCACTTCCCTTGTGATACAGTTTCCTGCGCCAGTTTACGCATATTCCGAGTAGTCCTCTTATGTCACCCCTTTGTACAAGAACTTAGCTTCATTAATTGCACATATTGCACATGTAATACAGTCTTACTAACACTCACCGAGTTTCTTTTCATTTCGTTCTGCTACTCCCCCTCTCATGCGCCCAGCAGTAACCATGGGTTTCGCGCAACCGGATTGCTGAGTAGGCGGTCGCAACTGTATACCGAATGGAGTTCGTGAGTGCAAATGTTTTTTAGATCTCGTTAAAGGCGCAAAATGACCCTGACGGTGGACGGTGGACATAGCAGATTGGGAATTTTCATGTCATGAAAACGTAAACTGTCAAATTTAGGGGTTTATGACACCTCCACCGTATAGGTACTTTATTGGACGATGATCATAATTTTCTGAGAACGATAGCGCCTTATGGGCGAGCTTGAAAAGGAACGTTGTTTTCCATCCCATTTCGTAAGTTTTTGAAAAGTCAAAATCCTACTCACTGACGGCACCGCCACACCAAAGTCATATAGAGGCACGAAAAATTAAACTAACGAGTATCGTTGGGTGTGTTAGATTTCAAATGACAAAAACCGTCACGAAAAAACCTCGGCGAGTTTTGGAGATTTATTTTAAAATAAACATTTAATGCGACTATCGTACTCCTGAGCCCCTCATGCACTCAGCCACTTCTATTACTTTAGCAACTATTCAAATCGGTTCTCATTGAGTTTATACAAAGTCATCGTTCTACATAGAAACTGGAAGAGGTGATGGTTCCGAAAATAATTCGGTAATCCACGAGACTATCGACGCCATTTTTTCAAGTTGGGTCACGGTTTCAGTATTGAAATTGTGCGGTGAAAACTACGAGGAATTACGGCGAGAAACAAAATATTTGGCGTTTTGATCATCATGATAACTACAGTTTGGACAGATGCCCTCTTCGGCGTCTGCAGGCTTACGATTTGATACAGCCGTTTTCTCTCTTCCAATCACGTCTTAAGATAGCGAACCAACAAATTTCGGAATTCCAAGTTCTGTCGTTTCATAGAGTAGCTTTTGGTTTATTATTCATCCTGAATGATAACCCTATGTTTTCGGTCACGAAAAATTTTTTACAACCCCCTCTAAAAATTTGATACTTTACGTTTCAAGACATGGGGATTCCAAATCTGCAATGTCCATCCGCTTTCCACCATCCCCATCCCCATCCCCATCCACTGACCCCTGTCCGCCGTCTGGGCCGTTTCGTGCCTTTAACGTGGTCAAAAATTCGTTTTTCACACAAAGATCCCATTTGGTATCTAGTTGTGCCCGCCATTTCGGCAATCCGATTGGACGAAGCCCATGGTTGTTATGGGCCAAAAATGGTTAAAAAAATTAACGAAACGCAGTATAATCGCAAATAAGCCGTGTTACGTATCGTTTTCAAGGCCTGCTCGACTCGCAGCGCCCTTTGGACTCGCAACGTCCTGCCAATTGCCATGCAAGAGTTCACTGGAAGCCCTCGTCCCACCCCTCCATCGGGTCAGACGTTTATGGGCGCCTGGCGCCGGGGGAATATTTTTAATTTCCGTAGTTCCATTGTAGTCAGGTCATGTTTCGTATGGTTTACTAGTATTCGATGCTGAATCGAATGGGATGGGGGAGCAGTAATACTAGGTCAAGCTGTTCAAGAGAATAATAAACCATTGTGTAATAATTTGCAGGGTTTTTAAAACTGTGTTTACGCGGTAGGGTCAGAATGATGAAGACGAGCACTACCCGGAAAAATTAGGTTGATAGTCCGATAAGTTACTATTATGATGGCCACTCATCGAAAACGTTAAGGACTTCTTGTTTCCTGCTGTAGAACGGTGTAGTTTAGAGTTATGTGACAGATTACTTCGAGACAATACTACATGTCGCTACTTGCTGCTTAGGTACACACCAGCCAAAACTTACTTGGTTGTCATAGTAATAGTAAAATATGTTGTTTCCAGGCGAGTGTCTGTACAAACAATGGCAGTGTACCCAGAAGTATGTGAATGAAAGCTCAATAATATGTCGATTGGTTATTGGTAACTAACAAACGTTGAGCAGAACAATTAAAAGTGAATTAAGTGCAGGTAAATAAATAAAGATACGAATACAAATCACGTACAGCTCACCCTTAATATCTTCGATGTTAACACGGGGCAAGAAGTTGTTTGGCTCCACCCGAGCGAATATCCGAACGGAGATAAACGAGCTGCTCAGTCCTCTGGGCCTTCCCCAACTTTCATCTTTGACTGCCAGCCCTGAAATACCCAGTTCCCCTTGCCAATCTACTCTTCTGAGTCCTCCTGGCGCAATGATTAAGAGCTATTTCCTGAGCTGATAACGTATTATCCCACTTACAGTGTAGTTGGGGTTTTCCTGACCCACTTCCTTCATTTTACTTCACACCCCTTACTTTTGTCAGCTCCTTACGGCAGTCTATCCAACATTAACACTCTCTGTCTGTTAAGAATGGGGGAGCTTGAAACTGAGAAATAAATTAACGTGGTGAGCGGGAGTGTGGACTATTACACTTGACAGAATAGTGATATCCGGTTGAGTATGAGTATATAAACGTGCAAACATATAATACATGTGAACTGGTGGCACGCGAAACAAAGCAGAGAGAGAGAGAGAGAGAGCACAAGAATAAGTAAATCAGTATTTAAATTACACGTTACCCCCCTTTTTCCAATTAATATCACAGTTAGCTAAGTAAGAATATTGTGTACGAGATCAATCCCAACTCGGTTCCATTCTCGTGAAAATTCAACCTCCGTGTTAATTCTGCATCATTATCAATACGTAACGAGTTAAACCCGCCCCTCAGCCAGGAGAGAGAGAGGGAGATTGAGTGGAGTTGTGAGTAGCTCGAGACTGGAGAGACGAACAAGTTGGGAGAACTGGGAGACGACTGAATCGCGAGAGCTGAAGGAAGACTGACTTGGAAGGAACTGTCTGTTGAAAAGAGGAATCTAACATTGAGGATTGGGAAAGATAGATAGGAAAGTCCAGGACAGGGGGGAATCCGTTGTCACTTGGACATAATTGAGGAGCTGGGCTTTCCACAGGTACAAACAAAAGGGTCGAGGACGAAAATGTTCGGGGAAACAATGACTTAACTTTAAGGCTAGTGCGACCATTTTTCAGGTCAAAGACCCAGCCAATTCGTTCTGCAAAACCATCCCATTTACCTATCCAGAGATCCTGTTTTCCTCTTGCAGACTCAGATCGTGTCTCAAATGAGCATTCAATTAAACAGCCTAATATTGTCACTGTTCAATCAACCGGCCACTCTTGCCAGTACTGAATTTCATATCTCTTCATCTCTTCCTCCCAAAACAAAGAAGAAATTAGCAGCGATTAACGTCGAGCAGATGGAAATTGTTAAGCCGCTGGTGAATTGGTCAGGAACAAACGCTTAACTGAGCGAAACAAAGCCGGCTTACGGTCGAAAAGCACCGGTATTTGACGAGGAAAGAGTACTCTGTTCACGACACAAAAGGAAAATTACCGACGATTGGGCATGAAAAGTACTAACACCGCTGGGACAATGATTTGGCGATTAAAAAAAAAATCTGGTGCGATGCATTACACGACTTTCCTAAGCCCCACTGGGCCTGTCAGCATAATTGTTCTGTCCCAGTTAACGAGTCTGAAATTATGAGGGAAAAACCGAGGAAGTTAGTCCACTAGATGGCGTTAGTTTCAATTCCATAATTTCTGTCGTAGCTACGGATTATCGAATGACCAATTATTAAGTATCCTCGTATAGGTAGTTTACTCTACTACCACCCTGATTATTTGGGGAGGGGTATTGTAATATGAGCGAGACTTATGCGGGAAAAAATTCACAAAAACTGATAATTTTATTGGGTACTCTCGTCCATTTCCCGCGGATTATCATTTAATGGTGTTGTGTAGTTATTTGAAGCAGTTCACATAAAATATTCAATTAAAATCGTGAGAGCCGTATTTGAGGAAATAACTGTACTTACTTATTGATCGACTCAACTCATATAATTATTTTGGCGTCCCATGGCAA
This sequence comes from Pachypeltis micranthus, assembly GCA_020466155.1. NCBI lineage: Eukaryota > Metazoa > Arthropoda > Insecta > Hemiptera > Miridae > Pachypeltis > Pachypeltis micranthus. Next base: position 85,531,539 of record CM035768.1, on the reverse strand, counting down.
TGAATGGGCATCAATTTTGAGTGGATTTGGTATGGGTAGGGTTTTCTATCAATCGCGTTCACAAATACACACATAGACAATTTTCCTGAATTCGGGTTTTTGGACAGCAGTTGAACCACGAAGATCCAAAAAAAAGAGAGCTGGTGGTTGGATGCAGCAGCGGCCAACAAACGTTTAACTCTTCTGCATCGCAAACCTATTCATATTCCTAGCAGCTGTAGGTAGTTTACACTCCTTCACTGAACCCGAGTGATTACTGCAGGTACAGATTTGTTTCCTCATCCTTCATAAGAGAGTTATATCAGTCGAACGTTATGGAGGTTGCGGTTCCGTGTGCATTCACCTGGAACTGTGGAGGTATGGAAGGTTGTCATTTAGCCATTTTCCCAGTAGATGGCTGTTTCTACATGTTGCCCATGTGTTACCACCCAGAAGTATGGCCCTGGGGTATCCGTACCATCCTGGAGGAGTTTTTAATCTGGTTTCCCACCTGATCTAACAATTTACTTGGGTGGCAAGTTTCGAAGGTTGAAACCACGTTTTTTTTTGTTACAACCTTTTTCGTACACTGGGTGAAACAGCTATAGTCAAAGCTGGAAGTTTCGGATGCTCTTCCTTGTAGGAACTACAGTAGAGCAGCACGGGGAGGCAAATGAAGTGGAGGATGAAGGCTCTTTGAGAGAAGGAAGGAACTGTCTCGTCCAGTGGTCCGGCTCAACCCACTTTATCCTATCAGGTTCGCGGATGTTGGGAAAAACTCGTGCGTGTCACACCCCCTTGACGAGCCTCCCCATCTCGCTTGCCATTTGACTAATGCTCATTCATCTACTGCGAAAAGTTTTTGTTCTGTAGAGAGGTGTATGAGGAGTTTCGCCCAGAGTAGGGGAAGTTCCCTTTTCCTGGTCCACTTGTCCACCATGCACTCAAAAGGGAGCACTTCAATGGCCGTCGGCTTCCACTATTACAGAGAGCAGTATAGCAAGTCGTGCCTTAGTAAATGACTTTGTGTCACAGTAACTCATACCCCAAGTCGCCTGGCTAATTAGCTCATAATTAAATAGCCAACCGCCATTACATTTTAGCTGCCACAGGCTCCTTCTTAGCAAGCAAGTCGAGTACTTGAGGGTTGCTATGGGGACACATATAGGTAAAACGGGCGACCCTCACACCCTCAGTCAGCTCTAAACTCTGCTGGGGAAGGGGGGGGGGCGACCACAACTCTACCAGTAGCGTTTTGGCCATGGACAGCCAGAAGCGGGTGCACCAATCCATGCCACTGCACTCCCAAGGTTTGCCTCATTACGAGCAATCACTGCAGGTGCAGTACATTGAATGCCATTATCCTTAGAGTCCTGGAGTTAAATAACGGTATCTGGGTATGTGGGTTGTCATCAGGACTGAGTACGACGAATTTTGATACGATAGTGGCTGTTGTTCAAAGTCAAGTCCCTCCTTCAGTGCAATGTTGCTTTGAATCAATTGAGACGCCAAAACTGGAGGGAGTCACCTGGAGGTCCAAATCAAAGTCGCCCAGGATCTCGATGGTGGAGATTAGGTAAACTAGCAAATGAAAATCGCTGTTTACGTGCTGCTGAGGATCAATTCACCTTCTGGCCTCATTAACAGTTTCGTGTGAAGCTCAGAACTACCGAGGTAACTCGGTTAACGCCAAAGAAACCTTCCGCGGTCCTCGTGAATTGAGTACCCGCAAATTCGCCGTTAACTCCCAAATTTATCTGCCTTTAGGCGTCAACAAGCGGAAACTCCTTTCCGTAAAATTGAACTTTTGCGCGTTTGCATGTACTTTTCATAGACTAACAACGAAGATTATTCTCTCCCTCTTCCTTTTGTTCCTCGTAACTTGTTTGATGCATAAGTTAACTCTTTCGTTTTACCCCGCCCGATCAAAAAGCAACTTTTTTCCGTCGTCGCCGCGCATCCTTCTCAGAGGAGCTTGTTCTTGGCGGTAGAGCAATTTTTCGCCTCGTTCTTTTCGCATCTTCTTCAAGCTCCCTCATCTATGTTTTTACGAGAGAGACTTCCTCGTGGAACCGTTGCTAGAGGATGCTGAAGCTCCAGGATCGAGACGCATTATTCAACTTTCCTCAGCCCTACGCGTATTTATTTGCATTCGGTTGAGCCTCACACAACACGTAAGGAACTAGTACTAGCGGTAGTAGTAACGGTTTATTGGATTGGAGTGACCAACAAATAGATAGATAATGGGACTGACTTAATTGTTTAAAAGTAATTGAGTAAACATCATGAGAAATTTGACGAATAAAACAAGCGTTAAATTTTTATCGTATAAGTGGCACACGTAACTTTGAGCACGGTTTTTATGGCAACGCTAGTGTAATATTAACGGTGTTTATGAGAAATAATTTAACTAGAATCGATTTGTGTTAAAATGCTCGATATTGATGTGTGCTGCTTACGTGATTTTCTCGCGGACGAACGCTATGTATTACGGTTACCTGTCGACACCAAAAATATGTTCATTGCTGGAGCCGTTTTTGAGAAACAATAATCTGTCAACATCACGCAACTCCTGTTTTTGCGAGATTCTGCTGCGTAGAGCGTTAACTTTGTTAACGGTCACAGGGACCGATTGTATGGCTAGTTTCTGATTGAAGTTGCCTCGCAACGTATTTTTTTAATCCCCTTCGTAATTCTTAAAAAAAATTTTGGGACACTTTAAGATTTTTTCATCATTTTCAACTTTATTGCGCCGAAATGGCTATACTTCCTTTAATTTAGGAGTAAATGGCTGGTTACATCGTTTGTAACCGGCCAAACAGGTGAAAAGCGAACGTTGAAAAGAAAATTTGTGTAACTTTATAAATCTCCACTTTTCACTAGCCCTCGTAGGTTCCCCTGCAGCCTCAAGGTTGCACCAAAATGCCCGCTTTCCAACGGTACAACTTACAGTGAAGGACGAATTTGAAATATGAAATGTAGAACGAGTGTACGCATTTCCTTTGGAAACATGTGTGTGGGGATACTTAGCTGGCAGCACTCTACAAGTTTGATCATCGTTTGAGCGTTTTTGAGAAAGTTGGAAAAACAATTATTTAATGTTCGGCCATAATTATCACTTTCCGGGGTAGCTTCGTTCACATATCCGTTCGACGGTTAGTGAAGGAAATAGTATCGAGAACAACTTTCATTAGCTCTGCGTTGGTTTTTGCCTTCGCTACTATGCTTGCTTCGAACAGCGTAGAAAGTGATAGTGCTCACAGTTCCGCAATTTATTGTGCCGAGACCATTATCGAGCAATCAGTATACAGAGAATTGATGAGACAGTTAGTGAGACAAAACCCTGCAAATTATTACACAACGGTTTATTATTCAGATAAATAGCTTGACCTAGCATTAATGCTCCGAGACCAATCCCGTTCGATTCAGCATCGAAAAATATCAAAATGAAACCCAAAAAAAGGTCGAAAAGAACTGAATCGTAATATTAAAATAAACAAAAAAACGAAAGTATCTAGAAAAAACTGAATTTTAATATGCAAACATGCACGCTAAATACTAATATCAAAATGTAACCAAAAATCTATGAAAAAAAACAAACAAAATGAGAATGAAACGAAAGAATCTAAAAAAATTGAATCGTATTAAAACCAAAAAAATGAAACGCACGAACTATTAAATAAATAAACCAAAAATAAGCGAATAATGAAAAGTTCAATCGCAGATAACAGATATTTTGCTAACAGAAATAGTTGAGACGGAGCGAAACAGTCATTGGTGGAGGGGAAGACGAGAACAAGACAATCGGACAATAAAGAGACAAATTGTAGTGCCATAGGTTATATACGAAACACGAGCGCTTCCTAGAGGAAGCAAAAAAAAAAAAATAACCGGCGCCCGCCCGTAAACATCTGATGATTTTGAACCCGTTGCGAGTCCAGTCGAAAGGGGAGGTGAGCGTGGGCGGCGTTGCCAGTCCAGCAGGCGAGCGGTTTCGTTGAGACCGGCGGGAGGGAGGGAGTACAGACGATGAAACGTTGACTTCCACTGTAGTTCCCCCGTTGTACTGCGTTTCGTTAATTTTTTTAACCGATTTTTGCCCATAACAATCATGGGCTTCGTTCGATCGCAACTTCGCACGAAACGGCCCGGACGGCGGACGGGGGACGGCGGATGGGGGACGGTGGGCGGACATTGCAAATTTGTAATCTCCATGTCTTGAAACGTAAGTATCAAATTTTGAGGGAGGGTTGTAAAAAAATTTTCGTGACCCAAAACATAGGGTTATTATTCAGAATGAGTAATAAACCAAAACAAGATTTTTTTTGAGAACGATAATAATCGCTGTTCCAGAGTTATCGGGTAAAAACAGTGAGAAATTGTAGTAAAACAGCGGGGGAATTTCCAGAATATTTCTTACATGTCTTATGAGCGTTAGCAAACTATCGTCGTATATGTAGCCAATTTCGAACGGGGCCATATTTCGAAAAAGTGAAAAAAGTCCGACCCAGATATTGTTCCCCTGATTTCAAATTTGTTAATGCCTGAGGCCATCCACTACGGTCAAAGTTTTTCTTAGGTGGCCAATCTAGAAAGTGGTCACATTTGAAACATTAGGTGCAGCGCATCACACAAGAATTCTTTGTTAATTAACTAGTTTTCGTGGTTTTTGTAACTAATTCAGCTTATTTTTCACTTATAGTTCTAAATTGGGGGGCTCCTATTCGTGTCACGACCTTTATTGAGCTATTGCCAATAGAGCAATTAATAAGGCCGTCAAAACATTTTTTTTTTCAGAATTATCGAATGAAGACTGTGAGAAATGGTGGGGGTTGAAAATCCGACATTTTGGGAGTAGCTCCTATACATCTTATGAGCGTTATGAAACTGGGTCAAGTAGAACGAGTCTGAGGTGTAGGACTGCGTGTAGATGGACAACATTGAAATGGTGTTAATGATATTGAGGGAAATTCGACCACTTGAAGGGAACACGCAGGACAATATAGCGAACCTTGTAGTTTCTTCTTGGCCGCTCTTATTTCCCGCACTGCCTCGCGCCTCACTCCAACCAGCCGTTGGTTTGACTCGTCGCGACGTCCCAATTGCCTAGCGACACCTGGGCTATGTAATTTTCGTTCCGTTGCAATCAGGTCATGTTTTGTGTCGTTTACTGGTATTTTTCGATGCAGAGTAGAATGGGATGGGTCTCGGAGGTGTGAGACGACGTCAAGCTGTGCAAAGAAAAATAAACCGTTTTGTAGCGTTTCACTTTTGGCAGCCGAAAGTTTGTTGTTGAACGACCTCATTTAGGGGCCACCAGCCACTTTGCACGATGAACATCGGATTTGAGCTGATTTGATTCAGCCTTTTTCTCTCAGTCCCGTCCACGCACAAGCACAGGCCGTCTCAGGTGCTCTTGGAACGTAAGGTGATGGTATGATGGTTTAATGGTCGTCACACAACCACTTTGAGCAAAATAAGCGGTGACCCAAATAACGTCAACTTTTGGAATCGCGCATTTCTTCCTCGAAAATCTTAAATCCTTCGAAATGTGATGTTTTTACTTTCCTTGGCTCTACAATGTAGAAAGGAAAGTTATGTAATCGGCTGAAAAAAATTTTTGAGTTTTCTTCGGATCAGACGTTCGTTTCAGACCCTCCTGAATCCGAAAAACACTATTTGGGAAAATGGTCTGTGTGTGTCTGTGAACGATTTTTAGAGAAAACTACCGAACCAGCTCAAACTTCATATCTCGCCCGCAGGTCATCATAGGACGCCAGAATGAGGGTATGAACCAAATTCACCGAAATTTAACTATAGTTATTATAGTGATCAAAACACCAAATATTTTTTTTTCTCAAAAACGGCTCTATCGATTTTGATTAAATTTGTTATATTGATAGCTCCCAACATGGCAATTATACCATTAAATTCTCATTTATGGAAAAATGACGATAGCAGCACAATAAATTGCCAAAACTTTCGACGTAATCGATTTAAGAGTGGTGTTTAGAGAAAACGACCGTACCAAATCCCCTCAAACTTGGTATCTAGCCCGCAGGTTACTATGGGACGCCGAAATAAGGGTATGGGCAAAATCCACCGAAAGTTAACTATAGTCATCATAGTGATCAAAACACAAAATTTTTTTCTCGAAAACGGCTGTAACGATTTTGATTAAATTTTTTATATTGATAGCTCCCAATATGGTAATCACACCATAAAATTTCCATTTGTGGGAAAATGATGAGAGCAACACAATAAATAATCAAAATTTTCGACGACAAGCGTTTTTAGCGCAGTTTTTACTTTCCGCTACCCGAAGGGAAGGAAAGTATAGTAATCGGCCCAAAAAAAAATTTGGGTTTTCTTCAGATCTTTACGTTTCAGACCCTACTGAGTCTAAAAAACCTGATTTCGGCGCGTGGTCCGTGTGTATGTGTGTATGTGTGTGTGTGTGTCTGTAGTTCGATTTGCGGGAGAACGGCTGATCCGATTGAGCTGGTTCTTTTTTTGTTTTGTTCGTTATTTTTTTTAGACACCAAAATAAAGTTATGGACGATTTCGGCCGATGGGAAGGGGGGTGGGGGACAAAAATGTACCAAAAACTAGGGCTGTTCGCATTTTTCTCAAAAACGGCTCTAACGATTTTGATTAAACTTTCAAATTATCTTCTCCTAATCAATACCTAACTTTTCTTCCCCTTACATATCTCCATGAAAATACGGCGAACGGAGATATGGGCCCCTGAAGCAAAAATAGGGTTTTTACGCTTTTTGGCCAAACGGCCTCGGCGATTTTCACCAAACTCACAGGATGTTTTCAAATAGTTAATACCTACATATTCTATTCAATAAATGTTCCTGTGATGGTCCATTGAACAGAGATAAAAATCAAAATGTGTCGAAAATAACGTTTTTTCTAACATTTCCGTAAATTCCAGGGTAACTTTTTCACCAGATGTGATCAATCTTACAGATTGTCTTTCAGTCACCCATACCAACATTTCGTTCTCCATAATTATTTCTGTATATATATGTTGAACGGAGATATAAGCCAAGTTAACTCAGAAAAGGAGATTTGACGAATATTAATTTATCGGTATTCCAATTTTCTCAAAAACGGCTCTAACGATTTCCATCAAACTTACGGAGTACTCTCAGCTAACTAGTCCCTACATTTTGTTCTCTATAAATGTTCCTGTAAAAATGCGTTGAACGAAGATATAGCGCCCGCCTATGTAGGTGGTGTTCGAACTTGAAGGGATGGCGGAAAGTTGTGTGTTGCTACGCACCAGATATTTTCCTTATAAACTCCGCTGGGATGTTAGTAGAAAGTTAAAGAAAATTAGTATTGTAGTCCAATCCAATACCTAAAGTGTGAGTGTTTAAAAACGCTCATGAGGTACATGAGTTATTATTATTACAGGCTCACTTCAGAAATTCCTGAATTTCAACTACCGCCGTTTCGCTTACTGCCAGTTCTAACAGTTATTACCCATTAACTCGGCAAAAGTGATTATTATCCCTCTTCAAAAAATTCGTGTACAGCCACATTAATTTTCTGTGTACCAATTGCTCAATAATGGAACTGTAAGCGCTACCGCTTCCTGCTGCTGTGACGTGTTGTTTGACCAAGTTCAAAGGAACTGAGTGATAAATGAATTGAGTAAGTAGAATTAGCCATGTTTTTAAGCTCATTTCAGGTGTAGGAATTTCAAAAAATGGAGCGGTGCTTTCGTCATGTTTGATGATGCAGGTAACGACCTCAAGATGTGGGGAAATATGAAGAAGAGTCAATATTTTAGGCTTATCTCGATAGTTCCCTAATCCTCGGTGTCGAAGAAAGTCTGAAACGAGGACCGAAGTTTTTGCGAAGTTAACTATTGTGGAAAACCTGGGAGCGGATAACAACCTGCTACATGTTGCACCTTATTCATTCATTGGCAATTCCTTTTTGTCAACTTCCTCTTTTTTCTTTCACTTCACTTTTTTCCCTTTATTTCTTTCTTTTTTTTTCCCTTTATTTCTTTCTTTTTTTCCCCTCCTTTTTTTTTTTGTGGCCCTTCCCCTTTGGACGGTGCTATCGTGCGAAGGGCAAAAGGAGCCGTGTGAAGGAGGAGTAGGTTACGTTCTCACTCTCAGAGCTAGACCCCCTCCACCTGTCCTTTCGAGGACACAACCCTCGCTCTTCAAAACGAGGCTCTTTGCGAATGTCCCGAGGCTCCGCTCTCTTCGGAAATAATTTTGTTACTCGTACCTACGGCAACTGAACGCTATTTGTCGGCGCACATTCAAGCTGGGCGTGTACGCGACATTTTTAGTGTGTACTCAAATACCCGCGGCCGATTAATAAAATTCAAACATCTCGCCATTTTTTCGAAAGGAAACAATAAATATTTTTATTTTTAGAAAACCTTTTTCCAATGATTATCTCAACGGTTTAAAAACAACATTTACAACCTATTCACAATGAAAGAAACTGGAGAAATAATAACTTCCCTTTTTAGGAGAAAAATTCAGCTCCCTTTCGGGTCTTCACGGTGCTGATTCGGAGTATAAAAACATGATTAAGAGAGAACGGCTGAACCAAATCAGCTCAAATTTGACCGCCAACCGATGAACATTAGACGCCTAAGAGTGGGTATGAGAAAAATCGGGTCTAAGTATAGTTAATCGTCTGAATCTGACCTCATGAGGGCAGCTCTGGAGTGGCGTGCTCGTGGTGTCAGTCCATTTACAAGACAAAGACAACTGTCGCGACTGAAACTGCAGAAAGTTTGGGGCGAAGCAATTCAGCTCAGTGAGCACGCCAAATATCTGGGTGTGATTTTGGGTTGGAAACTAACCTGGAAAGAGCGTATCAGATATATGACCAAGATGGCGACATGTGCGGAAGGACATGGAGAATAAAGCCCAGAATGGCCTGCTGGTTTTACGAGGCTGTTGTGAGACCAATCGTCTCGTATGGGTGGTTATAGAGCTGCCATCAGGGAGAACGATAGTAGCCTGGCCAGTCTTCTGACTGTACGTCGAGTGGGATATACATCGCGGCCAGATGACCTATTGTGCCAAGCCTGGCCAAGGTACAAAGGCTGGGTTGCTAACTAACTGCAATGGTGATGAAAACCACATCCGTCAGTACCATGGAGAAAATGTTATCTTATCTCTCTTGATATATTTGTCAAGGCAGAGGCTATGCAGGTGGCGTACAGACTCACCAGGCTTGGAATAGCTAAGGTGCCACTGGCGATAGATGGGCACTCGGATATATTCAGGTACCTGGAAACCTTCACAGCCCTTGGTGGGTGCCCATGTATGAGTTCGGTAGGAAATACAACGAGAATCAGAAGGAGGCCTATGGAACAGCGCGAGTCATCAGTTTCAGCCTCCTACTGGTGTCAACATTTATAGAGATGGATCGAAAACTCGTGTGGTCACAAGGTCTGGGTTGTGGATAAGTGACTCTAGGAGGGGTGGGACGTATTGCTTAGTGTCCCACTCCAACAGTTTCTCAAGCAGAGATTAATGCTATGATTGCCCATCATGATGCATGAAAAAGGCAATAAAACTATCAACTTAATGACAGATAGTCAAGCGTTGTGTAGGGCGCTGATGAACTACTGCACTACGCCAAAACTGGTGCGGGAGTGCAGGGTACCGCTTAACTCCTTAACACTTAGAGTTAACGTGTATTGGATTCCTAGGCATAAACGGATCATCGGAAATGAGAGAGCGATTGGTCTCACAACAGCCTCGTAAGACCAGCAGGCCATCCTGGGCTTTATTCTCCATGTCCTCCCGCACACTCTTTGACACTTCCGCGGGGCCGTTGTCTATCGTACCCATAGGGCAACCGTCCCACTATGGGGCTTCTCTGTCTCTAGTAAAGAGGACTGTGGGAGAGTATGCCAGAAGTATGCATCAGACAGTCTGTAGTGCCACTCCAAACGCTTTATCTCTGGGCAAACACTGGGATTGCGGGGGCAGATTATGGAACCACTGCAATGAACTGCAAAATGAACAGACATATGCATGTTATGGGCACACCCCTTGGTGTAGCTCGTGTGGCATAGATGAGGAGACTCCTACCACCTCCTGGCCCAGTGCCAAAGACTTGAGAGGCAGCGATTTCTGGTCATAGGTAGCACTTCTCCAATGGTCATATCAGAGAAGACTCCCACAGGAAATACCTGGCGTTCCTTAGACATTAGGACTGCCACAATACGTTTTTAAACCACCGTGCTCATCCTAATTTTCGGAAAGTCAGAGATATATATACCAGATACTTTTGTTTTCTCAAAAACGCTTTTGTGGATTTTGGTTAAATTTTTGTGTGGGTAGGTCCAAGATGATATTGGTAATATAACATTTTTGTTTGTAAGAACATGCCGAGAAAGTCACAATAAATTATCACTTTACTGCTCCTTTATGCTCATTGTTCTGCCGTTTGCTCTCTGCTCTGCTCGCCATATTGCTTCCCTCTCCACTCTTTGCATTGCTCATCATTGGGCTCGTGTCTTCGCTCCTCACTCTACTCTCTACCGTGCTATCCACCTTCATCTGCTGTGCACTTTGCTTTTCTCTCCATTCTGCTCTCAAATCTGCTTTCGACCTTCGGCATCTGATTTGTTGCCTACTCTGCTCTTTGAATTTCTCTCAGTCCTTTTTTCATTGTTCTCCATTCTGTTCTCTGCCGTTTTCTTTGGTCTGGTGTCTTCTCTGTTCTCTGGCCGGCTGTGTGTTGCGCTGTCTTCATTGATCTCCATTTAACTCTCTGATTTGTTCTCGATCTCACTGTCCACTCTGCGCAGTATGAAGGACATCAAGTGATGAACTGCTTGAAACGTGGGAGGATCAGTACCGATGTGTCAAGAATGTAAATCCCTGTCTGCTTTCTCCTTTGCTCTCATATGTGATTTCTTCTGTCTCCCCCTTGCTCTGGTTTTGATCACTGGTTCACTTACAATTTTGCTCTCTGATTTGTCAGCTGCTTAGCTCTTAGAGCTGCCTCCCACTCTTGTCTCTGCTCTACTTTCCAGCTTATCACTACTTCTCTATCTTTGCTTTGCTTCCTGTTTTGGTTCTCCTGTCTTCAGTGCTCTCTACTCTGTCCTCCACTTTGCCCTCTGCCCTGATGTTCGCCTGCTCCCTCTCCTCTGCTCTGTGCTATGCTATTCGCTTTACATGGCGAAGCACGCGCGGGTGGATCAGCACGCTCAGCTCATCTCCTGACGTGTTATAAGATTTATTCTCCAATCTCTCCCCTGATGTGTTCTCCAATCTGTTCCTTGCTCCACTCTCCACTCTGCTCCGTATTATCTCAATTTTAAAACCCACAATAACTCAATCATCAACACCTTTCACTATTTTTTAACAGTTGCTCCAACTTTTTAACCCTTTAATGGCAAACTGTTGCATTTTCCAACTGTAAGGTCGCCTTTAAACTAATTTGAATATTACTGGTGATTTGTGAGAAGAAGATTGTTATTTCCTGATCGTTGATGTTGTAATTAATTGTTGGAACAACCGCACTTTTACTTTTTTACGAGTGAGCATTGAAGTTCATTCCTGGGTGCCGTCAGTTGTTTTTATGGTAAACGTCAGAACTGAGTGTAACCTTCTCCACGATGACTTCTACAGTTAGTGATGGATGTTACTGACCCATCTTGAAGTGCAACAGTCCGACTGAGCCTAACAACGTTACAACCTCCAATGGGAAGCAGCTGTATACCGGTTTTATCGCGTTTCAAATTTATAATTGAAGTGAAACAAAAGGGGGTTGGAGAACGCGAAGCTACTGAGCGGCTCTCTTGTACTTCAAGAAGCTGCAAGTTTCTAAAAGGTATAATCGGGCTTTTGTACGAGGGAAACTTCAATACGCGAATAAACCCCTGAAATACACATAATCTGTTCTGCTTTTGCTATCAAAGTTCCGCAAGCTGATATTAATTTCAGGCAGATTACGCTCGAACAACTTTCAACTTTCAAGAAATAACTTCCGCCAATTTGTCGTCTGTCGGTGAAACTTCACAATTCCACGGATTATTCGCGATATCAAAATCGTTGTCTGTAGACTCCTCTTCCTCTATCAATCAACCCCTCTCTTCGCTCCCTATTTCACGGGTCACTAATCTAAATTAATTTTGAGGATGACGCCGGAAAGAAGAAACGCGTCAATATCAAGTGCAGGGAAGCAGTTATATTACGAGTTTATCATTACGATTATAATTATATTACTCGTATTTCCCGAACGAATTATCAAACGTTTCGAAGACAATCGATTTTAGCGCGGTTGTACCTTTAAAAATCCAAGTCAAAGAACACACACGTTCTCAAGATAATCTGCAACAATCTCCGAAATTGTTGAACAAGAACGTCGTTTTTGGTTTATTATTCATTCTGAATAATAACCCTATGTTCTCGGTCACGAAAAATTTTTACAACCCCCTCAAAATTTGATACTTAACGTTTCAAGACTTGGAGATTCCAAATTTGCAATGTCCGTCCGCCGTCCCCGTCCCCGGTCCGCCGTCCGGGCCGTTTTGTGCCTTTACCGTGGTCTAAAATATTCGTTCTTTTGCACAAAAATCCGATTTGGTATCAAGTTGTGCTCGCCATCTCAGCAATCCGATCGGACGAAGCCCGTGGTTGTAATGGGCAAAACCGTTAAAAATTAACGAAACGACGTACAACGCAGGAGCTACAGCGGAAGTCAACGTTTCGTCGTTTGAACTCCCTCCCTCCCGCCCGTCTCAATAAAAAAACGGCGGCAACGCTGCAGGGTGGGCGGATTCGCTCGAGGCGCCCGACGGGGCAAAATCATCAGACTTTTGTTTCCGTAGTTCCATTGTAGCCAGGACATGTTTCGTATGGTTTACTAGTATCTGATGCTGAATCAAATGGGATGGGGGAGCAGTAATACTTGGTCAAGCTGTTCATGAGAATAATAAACCATTGTGTAATCATTTGCAGGGTTTTCGTAGCGTTTTAGTTTGACGAGGTTCTGCGGGGAGGAGAATTTCTACAGTAGTTAGCCCTGCAAAGCAAATATTCTCATGAACAGCTTGACCTAGTATTAGTGCTCCCCCATCCCATTCGATTGTGCATCGAATACTAGTAAATCATACGAAACATGTCCTGGCTACAATGGAACTACGGAACAAAACGTCTGATGATTTTGCCGCGTCGGGTCGGGGAAAGCAAACCCGTTGCGAGGCGAAAGGGGCGTTGAACCGCCCGCTCGGCAGCGTTGCGAGGCGAGGACGAGGCCGGTTGTTTTTATTGTGACGGGAGGGAGGGAGGGACGCTGTAGTTCCCGCGTTGTACTGCGTTTCGTTAATTTTTTTAATCATTTTTTGCCCATTACAACCACGGGCTTCGTCCGATCGGGTTGCCGAGATGGCGGGCACAACTACCAAATCGGATTTTTGTGCGAAAGAACGAATTTTTTAGACCACGTTAAAGGCACAAAACGGCCCGAAACCACAACCAAAAGTAAAGTTACGTCAGCCGAAAAAAAGTATGTTGTCGTTATTCGACTTCTTTAGATTTCAAAGGCTTCGGGGTTGAATCTCAAAACAATACGTAGGGTTGGGGATTACCTCAGGTGTCGTGAACAAATTGTGAAAATACATGGCCAACATAGTGGTTCTCGCGTAATGATGTGTGGGGTGCCTCAGGGCACTGTCCTGGGCCCCATATTCTACCTTATATATATATGTAAATGACATTTTTAACACAAACATTGACTTGGGTTTGTGGACGACACTGCTCTCTTGGTAACTGGCCAAAGTTGGGAGGAAGTAGTCGCTAAAACCGAAAAAAATCTGACTGTTATTTTAAAATGGTTCAGTACTCACAACCTGAAACTTAGGTTTATAGCTTTTGCCTCAAGGTCAATGTTGGTACCACGGATAGGGAAGCTGACCTGTCATGCCGATCATGATTGTAGAGGCAGTGGCTGTCCTGTTATCGACCAGGTTTCTCACACGAAATATTTGGGTGTATTGATCGACGAATGCCTAACATGGGAACATCATGTAGGAGAATTAAGCAGAAAGCTCCGTTAATTCATCCCAACATGTGTAGTGGTAAGGGGGGTACATGACGGAGCAGCTAAAAACCCTGTTCTACACCTCAATCATACAGCCGCTACTTATTTATGGCATAGTTGCGCGGGGTCCGTCTTCCACGTCAAAGATAAGGCCATTATTTATAATGCAATAGTTGTTAATAAAAATACTATTGAAGAAACCAAGGAGATATTCAACGGACAGTGTTTTTATGAGGTTCCCAGTGCTCAATCTTCATGAGTTGGCGGATACAAGATGTTCTTGATAGGTAATCGAGGGTCCAGAACCCCACCAGGTCTGCGGATAGAACCACACTGCTTAAACCCAGAATGAGAACAGCATTGGGAATGCGTTTATATAACACCTGGGGGGGGGGGGTTGATTTTTTTCAACAATTCGCCGTGCAAGTACAGCTACCATTGGCTAAATTCAAAATGGAGGTAAAAAAATACTTCTCTGAAAAAATAAAAAAAAATTAATGCGCGATGTACATTCTTCTAGACTTTGTTTGTGTGCGCACAATTTTTTTTCTTTATTGAATGCGAACTTTTTTCTTTTCTAAGTTTAAATTTCACATGTATAATGTGGACCAGGCTCCGACTCTTAGCACGAGTATGCTTACTCAAAAAGAGTCGTAGCATTTGGTCATACGAGTGTGATTTTATATTCCTAACGAATAGATGCAAAAAAGGCCGCGAAAACATATGCCCGGTTTTTTGGCTCGCAATTCAGAACGTGTACTAGCGTCACGGATACATGAGGTAGTTACAACTTTTATCACTGGCAACAGTCGAGCACTGGTATTCTTCAAAATACGAACTCGCTCGACTAACCGTTGAACTATGGAATCATTGCATGAATCCCTCACTTCGTCAATTTTCCATTGTAACCGAATTATCGTCCTTTGGTTTTCGAGTTGCTGCCACCGCATGCTTAACCATTACTTTCCGTATCCGTTTGTCGTGTATGTTTTGTTTTTTTTCGCGCCCGTCTGTCCGGCTTCTCTCGCTTTAGTGGGGACTGCCCTTTTCGCGTTTATTTGTTTTGTTATGATTCGACCAGCATGAATAGGCAAATTAATACGACTTTGATCCATCGATTCAGAGAAAAAGGCTTGCGAAGTGTTGTGGATTGGTGTCGTAGGCGTGTCCTGAATGTGGTGCATGGAGGAATGAATGACAGAGTTATTTGAAGCCATCAAAGCAGCCCCCAATCCGGTTACGTTACTTGACAGGTTAGTGATATTTCAAGTTATTTTTGTGGTCGGCAATATCTGTTCTGTTGCACTACGCGAGTGATATATACTATTTTTGTGGTCGTCGATGTGTTGCATTAGGCGCGCACTGTTTGTTCACATTGGCTCAGTTTACCGTGACTTTGGCGCGAGTAGTGTACATTCACTTTTACGACACAACTTGACGCTACTGTTAAGCTTACCAGTAACAGCCACTGTTCTGGAATTTTACCTGTTTCGGAGCCACGTGAACAGCTTAAGAGAAAATGGCCTGAATGCGCCTATGTACACGATTACAAGGGAATGACGGAGCCAAACCAACTCAAATTCATTTAATGCAGTTGTTTCCTTATAAAGCCGGTGATGCTCTTACCGTACTAGATGCCATCTAACAAGTCGTAGTAGTCGCCCAATAAAGTACCTAGACGTTGATGGTTGATAACGTTCATAGGATAGCCGGGAGCATCACCTGAAATTCCGGAATTCACACTACTGTCGTTTCTACGACTTTCTGTTTCCATTTGAACCTGTTAACTGCTGGCCGCACAAGATCGTTCCAGTCGAATCGATTGGGTGCGATTCTCCTCATTTCATTATAGCTTTTGCCTACCAGGCGGATCTCCTTATTTATCCATCTTCTCCAAGTCCCCCTTGGTCTTCCCGATGTTCTGCCTTCGCCCTGGGGATTGCATCGAACTAAATTCTCTACAGAGCTATCCACTTCCATTTCCTTTTCTGTATCTCCTAGTCGAACGGAAGTCGCTCGTTTGTCCTCCACAAATCTGCATATGAGATCTCCAAGATTCTCCAGAGGCAGCGGTTTATAAATGTCTGGAGCTGGTGGGTCTTGGAAATCTCCAAGTGGTGTTGAAGAGTCTTAGCTTTGTTCTCCAGGGCACATTCCTATTCTTCCATGATGGAAAGAGGTGGGCAAAGGCGCCGTTTCCTTGACGAATCCTGCTCTTCACACCTTCCGTCGTGCCACCATGTCTTGTGGCCTGGCTTCCAAGATAGTCGAATGATTTCACTTGTTCCACGGCATAATCCCCTTGGTATAGCATTTTTATCTGTTTCACCTTGGTATTTTGCTGGTTTACCGTTCAGCCCCATCCGTCATGCAATGCGGCTCGAGGCGTTTAGCTTATCCTGGGCGTTGGTAAGCCGTGGAGAGAGGAGACACAAGTCAGCTCGCAAACCCCACTGGACACCACGCCGCCTATCTTCCTGTGAGCCTTGAGTTGGTGGCAGCACGCAACCTTGCTTTGCGCCAGTCCTGTTCTTAATAAGGTTGGACTTCTCACTGAGCATTCAAAACGATCACATGAGCTCCTTATGAGATTGATCTCTCAGGGATTCTCCACATGATGTTTCGGTCTAGGGAATCGGAGGCTTTCTCAAAGTCGATGCAGATCTCGTACAGAGGGCTCTGCAACGCTGTGCACTGCTTCACAATTTTTCTTGGAGTATTGATGGAGTGCAGAATGTGTTCCTGCTCTTTTCTTAGCTGCGTGTCACAATGACGGCTTTGATTCTCTTGAGGATGATTCGATGGAATACCTTCCTCAGAATTGGCAGTAGGGTGATTCCTCACCAATTGCCGCATTCCGAAATATTGCCTTTTTTGGAATCTTCCCAATTAGCTTTGAACGCCTTGCTTGGGCATGTTATCTATGTTATTCTAAACCAATAACATACCTTGCCATAAATACTTGGTGCGAAACTCAGCTTTCCTCTGCTCCACGAACGTGCAACCAATTTTTTATTCGGTTCATATGAATTCGTGAAACAGAACTTTCTGCGTAGAAACCGTTAATCCTGAATTCGGCTGCTGCTTATACCATGACATCTATTGTCTAACCAGCTTATGGGCAATTGATGGGACTTGTTAAAACAATAGGGGAAACACGGCAAACAGATAGTAAACAAACGACGTTAATTTGAATTCCGGACTATCTGTGGTAGCTCCTGATCATTTTATGACCTTTATTAAACTTCTGCTGTATAAGTAGCTTCATGGGCTACCAATGCGACATTGAGAACAAAATGTTGGGCAAAAAGTGCACTAAAATCGGTGTTAATCGAAATGCTTGTTATTTGGCTGCTCTCGTTATTTTTCCACGAAGCTGTTATTTGAAGCTATTCATACATGCTGTAGCGATTTCTGAGAAAACAATTATTTGGAATTTCGGTCGCAATGATAACTATAGTTAGGTTCTGGCTGTATACCGTCGTTTCGTGATGATCTTCTGGCTTAATGTGGAATTTGAGCCGATCAAGACGCGTTTTCTCGTCCCAGGCTGTTTTGGGGTTTTCGAACTCAGTGGCCCTTGAAACGTTCAGATCAGATGAAAACTTATATTTCTTTTTAGTTGATAGTATAACTTCTTTCCCACTCGGTAACCCTAAATAAAGCAAGAATCTGGTTGGCGCTCCATAAATAGCGCAGTGTTTTCTGGTTACCCATCGACCATCGTCTATCGCGTTGCTTCGGATGAATCATTCGGCTCTCATATGAGGAGTCACTCTCCGTGGCCGTGGACTCGGTTCGGGGTCACCTGCTGCTTATTCACGTGGGTTTTAGCCGCCGAGCTCCAGATCTTTCGTGAGGATAACAAGAATTTCGTCGTAACGAATTCTAGTGAGTGGTAACTTCGTTCTCGCGTCGAAGTGAAAACAATATTTCCTATCCGAAACCTTCAATATGGAAGGAGGATGAATGTTAACGGAAACGTTTGTGTGCAACTGGGCTGAAGTTACCCACGTTAATCGAAATTCCTACCGTTTGCACAGAAATCCTGAGTGGCCACACACCGGAATATGAAACGAATTTGGAATCAGAAGAATACAGGTCGGGGTTTAAATTGACCA
The DNA here is from genome assembly GCA_020466155.1 of Pachypeltis micranthus. NCBI lineage: Eukaryota > Metazoa > Arthropoda > Insecta > Hemiptera > Miridae > Pachypeltis > Pachypeltis micranthus. Next base: position 85,513,384 of record CM035768.1, on the reverse strand, counting down.
CATATACCCCTACGTTTTGACGGATTGTGCGGGCCACCAAGTCGGACTTTTTTCGGTTTTTAGACATTTGGCCTGATTCACAAATCCGCCTAACAAAAACTATGACCGTTTGTCAAAAACATGTATATTATTCACGATAATAATGGAAGAGAATAATCCGGTAATGGAGAACAGATATGTTCACTGGAAACCCTCCTTGAGAAGGCGTTCCCAGATGACCAACTAGCTCGAGACACTGAAGCCCAGAGGGCAGCAAGGGAGCTGATCATGGACCCTCCGAACGAGCCCGACATCCCATTGTGGACAACAGGCGACCTCGGCAGGGCTCTTGCGACCTTAAAGCCCAACAAATCTCCTGGGCCAGATAAAATAGAAAGCAATATGCTAAGGAAGGCTGAGCGGACAATCTCCAGCGGTCTCCTTAATTTATTTAATGACTGTCTGCAGGTCGGACAGTTCCCCACTCAGTGGAAGTCTGCGCGCGTTGTCACTCTTCAAAAGGGAGGCGACCGCAATCAGTCGGACCCGCGATCATGGAGACCACTCAGCCTTCTTTCCATATTAGGCAAAACACTAGAAATCTTGATGTTGCAGTCCCTCGAAGGAGTCTTTGGCCGCAACCTCACAGGCAGGCAATACGGGTGTACCAAAGGAAGGTCCACGCAGGATGTCATTGTCGAGATTCGGCGTGTTTCCCTGCTGGCACCGGCTAAGTACGTCGTAGCAGTTCTGATTGACATCAGAGGAGCGTTTGACAACCTTTGGTGGCCAGCGCTCCTTAATGAACTCAAAGGTAGGGGAATCCCCGCAACCTGTACTCGCTCGTCAGAAGTTACCTGACAGACAGAACTGCTACGATCGAAAGTAGGCATGTCTCCGTCCGGAGAAAGATTGAGAAGGGGTGCCCACAGGGCTCGGTCCTAGGACCAGCACTCTGGAATGCCTTCTTCGAAGGTCTTCTCAGGAAACTCATGGAGACTGACTGCGAGCCGTACGCCTATGTGGATGACTTGACTGTGCTGATCTTTGCAGAGTCAGTCCGCCAAATTGAAGAAAAAACCCACCACGTGCTCCGCACTGTTAACCAATGGTGCGAGCACGTCAAGATGCAGGTGGCTGAGGAAATAACCCAGCTAATCCTCTTGAAGGGGAAAGTGAATAATCCACCCACAATACGCTTTGGCGGCCACAGGCTCCTTCTTGAAAAGCACGTCAAGTATTTAGGAGTGAATATAGGTGAGAGGTGGGGTTTCAACCAACACCTCCAGTCCCTTAAAGGCACTACCATTGCAAGGTTTGCCTCACTGCGTGCCATTACTAAGGCCACTTGGGGTGTGTGTTACCACGACACCATCCTCATGTATAAGGCCATCTATTTAGGTGTGATTGGCTACTGCCCTGTTGTCTGGGGTAGCAAACTAACAGTCAATCAAAAGAGAGTATTGGCCCAATCCCAGAGACCCGCGCTCCTGTGGATCACCAAGGCCTACAAGACTGTATCAACGGAAGCACTCCAGGTGATCACTGGTCAGTTACCAGTTGATTTGGCTGTTGAGTGCATGATTGACAAGTGGAGAGTGAAACGGGAGCTTCGCCCGCTTTGGGCTGAACTCCGTGCGGATCTCACCACAGAACAGAAACTTGCCGCCATCGATGAATGGGCTCTAGAGAAATGGCAAGCGAGATGGGAATCCTCGTCAAAGGGACGTGATACGTATGAGTTCTTCCCCAACATCCGTGAACGTCTTTCTAGAAAATGGGTTGAGCCAGACCACTGGACGAGCCAGTTCCTCACGGGACATGGTGACTTAAATGCGCGGCTCCACTTCTTTTCTCTGAAAGACTCTCCATTATGCACGTCTTGTGCCTCCAGTGCGGAGGAAACAAGAAACCATGTGCTGCTCCACTGTAGTTTCTACAACAGTGAGCGACGGTTGTTGAGAGGGCAAACGAACTTAGCAGCTTTGACTGCTACAAAGGAAGCCTATAACCATTTTGCAAAGTTCGCAAAGAAGGTAATGGCTAAGAAACGTGGTTATAGTTGATCAGTCCTTTTGAAACTTGCCACCCAAGTAAACAGTAAGATCAGGTAGGGAACCAGATTAAGAACTACTCCCAGATGGTACGGGATTCCTCAGGTGGTCACCTCCGCGCGGTAACACACGGGCAACAGCTCTCTACGGTGAGACTGGCTAACGACCACATACCTGCCGTACCTCCACAGGTCTGAGTTCGGTGGATGCTGCAGGGGCCGGCCTCTTGCATATTAGCGAAACCGCAACTTCTATGACTGATATAACCCTCGTCGAGGGTTTAGGTACAGTCATGAAATAAAGAAACAGATCTGTGTGTGTAGTTCGATTTGCGGGAGAACGGCTGATCCGATTGAGCTGGTTCTTTTTTTGTTTTGTTCGTTATTTTTTGTAGACACCAAAATAAGGTTATGGACGATTTCGGCCGATGGGAAGGGGGGGGGGGACGAAAATGTACCAAAAACAAGGGTTTTTCGCATTTTTCTCGAAAACGGCTCTAACGATTTGGATTAAACTTTCAAATTATCTTCTCCTAATCAATACCTAACTTTTCTTCTCTATACATATCTCCATGAAAATACGGCGAACGGAGATATGGGCCCCTGAAGCAAAAATAGGGTTTTTACGCTTTTTGGCCAAACGGCTTCCGCGATTTTCACCAAACTCACAGGATGTTTTCAAATAGTTAATACCTACATATTCTATTCAATAAATGTTCCTGTGACGGTCCATTGAACAGAGATAAAAATCAAAATGTGTCGAAAATAACGTTTTTTCTAACATTTCCGTAAATTCCAGGGTAACTTTTTCACCAGATGTGATCAATCTTACAGATTGTCTTTCAGTCACCCATACCAACATTTCGTTCTCCATAATTATTTCTGTATATATATGTTGAACGGAGATATAAGCCAAGTTAACTCAGAAAAGGAGATTTGTCGAATATTAATTTATCGGTATTCCAATTTTCTCAAAAACGGCTCTAACGATTTCCATCAAACTTACGGAGTACTCTCAGCTAACTAGTCCCTACATTTTGTTCTCTATAAATGTTCCTGTAAAAATGCGTTGAACGAAGATATAGCGCCCGCCTATGTAGGTGGTGTTCGAACTTGAAGGGATGGCGGAAAGTTGTGTGTTGCTACGCACCAGATATTTGTGTTTAACGCTTGATCAGGGCTAGAGCTTAACCAAACCTCGCGAAACTCGTTTTTGCGAAGTGAAGCGGTGAGTTACTGTTAATGGAGTCAAAACAGGATCTGCACAGTTGGCGAATATGGCCCTTAGAACGGCGAGGATCTGAAATAGATTGCATAACTTCGTGGGGTTCAAGAAACTAGAAAGATGAGGTGTCAAGTGAAGTATTTAGAAATGAATGACAGAACTCAATGGTTAGGTCATCATCAGTATCAAATTATAAGTGTCAAAATTATGTAAGTACCTTGTGACGGTAATAACTTGATACTGACGGTGATCTAACCGTCGAAATCGATCTAACTCGTCTAGTGGAAATGGACTGTTTCCTAATCAGTTCGCTTTGTTACATCTTCGTACGGAAAACGAAATGTTGGTACTGGTTAGCTGTCAGTTCGATAAAATTCGTTGTATCCATTTTGGAGTTAAATTGAAACGAATCTCGTTGGGGAGAAGTTTCTATTTTTCTCGTTCTCGTCTGTATCGAGCCTCACTCTCATCCCCGTGGATTAAGGTGATAATAATTTTAGTGTTTGTGTATCTTTCAGGTCGCGTAACTCTAGAACTACCCCAGTTTCTCCCAACGTTCTCAACTTTGTAACACGAGGACTGCGAAACCTTTGAAGCCCTTCCCCTCTCTAAACCCTCTAGAGCTCCAGATTCCTACGTTTTTCCACTTCTTTCTGCTCGGCAAATGGATGGGCAGATTAGGCTGACGGTAAAACTGAATGAAAAAAGGCTTTTGAAGGGCCCCCCTCGATTTCTTTTTAAAAGCGATAGCTTCGTTTGGCTCTGAAGAAGAACTTCAAACGGAGGAGGGGGCTAGGGGGAGGGGACGGAAAAAAACTTTTCTTTCCATCAGAAATTGAACCCGAAAACCTGGATCAACAAGAATTCTTACGAACAAAAGACTTCTACAAATTTCTTCTTTTTTCTTTTCTATTTCTCTCCTCCCTTACTTCTTATCTCATATCTGCAGAGCTTTTTTTCCTGTTTCTCTCCAATTCCTCTCAGGAGTCGATTCGGAGTTGTAGTCCCCCCCCCATGTTTTACTGTACCGCCCCGATAGCAAATTTCAGTACCGTACTTTCGTCCATAAGTGGGCTGAAGTTAGCTACATATTCATAAACGAAAGTTACGCCGTTTGCGCCGAACTCCTGAATGGTTAAGAAACGAATTTGGAATCAGAAGAACAATATCTAGGTCGGACTTGTTTACTTTCCGCGGACCAAAGGGCAACAAAAAAAAAGTTGGGTTTTCATCAGATATTTAAGTTACCTACTGAGTCCGAAAAACCTACGGTTCGCGTGTCTGTCGTTCATTTTTGCGAGAGGACGGCTGAACCTATCGAGTTGGTTCAAGTTCGTTTTGTTTGTGATTTTTCGTTGAAACTTAAATAAGGTTAAGGGCGGTCTCAGTCGGTGGGAAAGTGGGGCGAGGGACGAAAATGTACCAAAAACTAGCGTTCTTCTCATTGTTTCCAAAAACGGTTCTAACGCTTTTGATTAAACTTCAAATTATCTTCCACTAATTCGCCAATCTAATTATTCTCCTCCATAAATATCTCCGTGAAAATACGGCGACGAAACGGCTCAAACAATTTTCACCAAACTCACAGAATGTTTTAAAGTTGTTAATACCAATAAATGTTCCTCTGACCTGAGATGAAAACCAATATGTGTCGAAATTAGTGTTTGTTTTTTTTTACATTTTTGTAATTTCCCGAGTAACTGCATCACTGGATTATATCAATCTTATGGAGTGTCTTTTAGCACTCATATTTTGGTTTCCATGGTTCGAAGCCATGATAACTCGAAAAACGATATTTGTCGAATACTAATTTATCGTTTTTCTCATTTTTTTCAAAAACAGCTTTAACGATTTCGATCAAATTTCCAGAGTACTCTCAACGTACTAGTTCCTACATTTCGTTCTCCATAAATGTTCCTGTTGAAATCCGTTGAACGAAGATGTTGTGCCCATGTACGTAGGAGGCCGTCGAATTGCGGGAAGTTGCTACGCACCATATATTTTTCTTCTAAATGTAGCCTCATTCAAATTGATCGCCAATGATTTTGACCGTTTGCCCACAAGGCTAAGATAGTCGCAGACATGAGTTCGACACCAAATTGAAATCATAGGAGTGATGTCGAGGTCGGATATTTTGCCCTGTTCAAAATTGTCCACTGTTCGAGTCCGTTACGGCCGAATAGCAAATCCCTAGCATTCATGTCCAGTTCTCAAGGTTGATGATTTTTGAAATGGTAGCCGTGGGGAAAACCGAACTACGCTCAATTGGCTCCTCTTGCTGACAAAGGGCTTAAGGTGTATTTCTGAAGTAGAGAACGTATTTTTCAAAATACACCTTTCCGACCACTCTACAAGTTCTCCTTAGGTTCATACTCTCAGCTCTTCCCTAAAACGCACATTTGATAAACGAATATTAGCCGCTCAGCTCACACGCTACTCACCACAACCCAGTACTTCACCTATCCAGAGATCCCTTTGTCGAATCCTGTACTTACTTCCACTCATATCTCTAACTCGCTTTTGGTTTATAATTCATTCTGAATAATAACCCTATGTTTTCGGTCACGAAAAAATTTTTACAACCCCCTAACAAAATTTGATACTTTACGTTTCAAGACATGGAGATTCCAAATTTGCAATGTCCGTCCGCCGTCCCCCGCTCCCGTCCGCCGTCACCTGTCCCCCGTCTGCCATCCGGGCCATTTTGTGCCTTTAACATGGTCTAAAAAATTCGTTCTTTGGCACAAAAATCCCATTTGGTATCTAGTTGTGCCCACCATCTCAGCAATTCGATCGGACGAAGCCCATGCTTGTTATGGGCAAACAAAGGGTTAAAAAATTAACAAAACGCAGTATAATCGCAAATAAGCAGTGTTTCGTACCGTTTTCAAGGCCCGCTCCACAAGCAACGCCCTTTGGACTCGCAACGCCCTGCCAATTGCCGAGTGAGGGTTCGCTGGAAGACCCCGTCTCAATTTCCCCGACTCTTTTTGCCCAATGGGGCTGAGGAAAGTTAAGGCCACTTCCTCCGCACACCTCTCCATCGGATCATAAATGTCTACAGACATTTACGGGCGCCTGGTGCCGGGGGAATATTCAGTTTCCATAGTTCCATTGTAGTCAGGTCATGTTTCGTATGGTTTACTAGCATTCGATGCTGAATCGAATGGGATGGGTCTCGGAGCAGTAATACTAGGTCAAGCGGTTCATGAGAATAATAAAACATTGTGTAATAATTTGCAGGGTTTTTCTACTTTATATCGAAGTGTATAAATGCAGTCCTCTCTCACATTAATCCAATTATTTGTCAAACTCCACCTCAAGCTTCTATAACCCAACATTTTGACCGATTGCGCACAAGTCGTGGAACAAATTTGAGCAAAACATGAACATGAACCATTTCGTGGCCGGACATTTTATAGTTTTTCGAAATTTACCCCCGTTCAAGACTGGCCGTTTAGTAACAACTTTGACCTTTGAGTCGTCGATGGTCGCAGGTTTGAATATGTCAGCAGCGTGGAATCATTAGAACAACATCTAGATCCGCGACTTCTGTGCAACCAGTCAAAACCACAGGGCGTGCCACACCGCAGCCAGATGACTACGAAGCAACCAGGCGCTTTCGGCGCAAGAACGGAATAGTGGAGAGATGGAACGCCGAGTCCTCCAGATCGAACTAAAGCGTGAATGTACGCACATTGAACGCTATGTGGGAGGCCTAGCCAAGCACGAACAGCAGAGCGCACCATTCTATCAACGCTTATCAACCTTCGGACGGTCAACCTCCCAAAAGCCAACCCGTAGGTCAGCATTTAGAGCAAATGCGTCCGAAGGAGGCGCAGCTTCTGCTGTGGCTTTAGTGGAGCCTTGACAATTTCCGAAGATCCTGGGGCACATATACATACACACACAAACGCTCTGAAATTAGGTTTTTTAGATTCAGTAGGCCTCAAAACGTAAATATCTGAAGAAAACCACACTTTATTTTGACATGATTCCAATACTTTTCTTTCCCTTCATGTAGTGGAAAGTAATGAAGTACTTCAGGATCTAACATGCCCTCTAGGCATTTCACTACGGATCTGTATGCAGAGGCGATAAAGAATTTATTTGTTGATTGATTGGTGGGTTCTGATGGAAACGCTCTCCCCGCAACAACCCCCGAGAGACGTTTTTGGGAAAGCGGGGAATCCTGTACACTGAAAACTCAGCGCCTCAAAAACCGGACATTTTGACATCCAGTTTGTCGGGTTCAACGAAGAAATGTTTCAATGCGCGGCTGCATAATTTATTGTGCTATTTCCGCGTTCTCGTCAGCCCTGAAAGTTGTGTGTAGCTACGCACCAGATGTTTTTGACACTATCGTAATACTTTCCTCGCTCTTTGGGTCGTAGAACGTAAATATTCTCAGTTAAATCGTGCTATTTGCATCAGATTTTCATGATTGGTTTTCTGTTCCTTACAGATTTGGGTGCAACGAACCACGAAATTTCATCATGAGGGTAAGTGTTCCAGAAATGTATATTTGATAAGCGTATTTTGTCCCAAAATGAAGTACGATAAGTACGAAATCCCCTTAGTATTCACTCAATTATTTCAGCATCAGACAAAAAGTGAAGCGGATTTTGTTTGCGTATTATGAAGTACAGCAGCTACAGAGAGGGCCCTACGGTGGACTATTTTTTATGAATATGTTTATGTTTATCAGTTTTCGTTTCGATGTTACGTGTGGGGCGTCAGGCTCTTCGAAACGCCGAGGTGGTTCACTTTGACAGTCAATCAACCGATAAATGAGTGTCATGACGTCGAAGCTGTTCGTGAAGCCTCGGAAGAAATAGTGGCCGTCGGATCGATCCACCAGTACAAGACCAATGATGATTTTGTAATGGGAAATGAGCGGGATGGAGTAAAGTCAGTCCTGGCGATGTCAGGTTGAGCACCGAGCCCGCCTACCTGTCTCTAAAATCCACTCAGTCTCCAACAAGCTTGTCTCTCTCTCTCTATCTCTCTCTTTCTCCCACGTTGAAGCTACTCGACTTTATTATGAGCGCCAGACCCAGAGACCCACTTGGTATTTCAACGACTCCCACAGCCCCAGAAAGGCCTTTCATTTCGTTGACAAGGGACGAATCAATTTATGAGAACGAGGGAGAAGGAAGGTCCGAGAGCCTTTGTGAGCTCCTGACGACGCCGATATAACAGAACGATGGTACAAGATGTCAAACTTTGCTCTCAGATAGGTTTCCAGATGATACAATTGTCCCTTAGGGGAGTCATCCGGCTAGTTATCTTGAAGGACTCATTCGAGTGGAGTTATCTCAACCTCAATAAACTCTCTTAAGAATCCTCTATACTTTGAAAGAAAGGGGGGAGGGGAGTTCTGTTGACCGAGTTTTATATCTTTGGGAAACCAATCGGAAATTCCACCGAAGAACGAATTCCTCGGATGACGTCGAGAACAAATCCCCCAGACATCGACGATTGACATCATTATGATAGATTTGTAGTTCACAGGAACCTAATTGGACGTAAGGACTTTCGTCTTCCCTCCTTGCTAAATAAAGTAGAAAGAAAAGTTACTACAAATTACCAAACAAAATTGAATTCTCTTCCGATCCTCGCTTTTTAAAAATAGCAAGAACCACCATTCACGAAAATGTGTGTGTCTGTTAAGACGGTTGAGAGATAACGCCTGAAACGAAAGCTCACATCAGATATTACGCCCAAATAAGCGGTAAATCGGTCAATCAGGCCCACGAACATGGAGATCATTCAACCTTCTTTCACCAGGTCGTACTTCCGCGTGGTAACGGCTCTCCAACGGAAGACTGACTTAATGACAACCTGCCTTATCTACACAGGACTGGGTTCGGTGGATGCTGAGCGAGAGCCCTTGACTTTCGAGAGTTATACTCGTAACTCTCTTATGATTGTTAAGAAACACACACATTTTCCTGTGTGTGCCTAGTCTATTTGTCTTGCTGATGAGGATTTCGTATTTGCTATGGACGCTTAGCCTGTCGGATGTGCAATGAAGGTACATGATAGCTATGTTTCGCTTAACGTTTCGGTGGTTGGGTTCCTGTTACTTATACCTCAACCCCATGCGAACAAATGTATAGATAATTTATGGGGCTGTCTACGTGACAGGGAAAATTGCGAACAAAAAATTTAAATAAAAGGGCTTCAGTTTTAATTCTATTTGAGGTCGTTTTTGATTTTTTCACGAGTATTACTAAACTGCCATCGACAACATAAGTTATTGAACTACCTTTCTGCTTGTTTTGAAATGCCAGAGTCACATATGCGCGATTTATAAGGAAAAAACTAAAATCGATTTTCGTCGAAAAACTTCATAATTTTTTGTGTCGATCTCGTCGTTTTCCCGCGAATGAAAATATTATGGTGCCGTTGTGGATCAGTCCACGCAAAAATGTAGTCATAAAAGCGTTTTGATCACTAAGATAAATGTAGTTATCTTTAGACTTTTTTGCTCATACTCATGAGTCTTATTTGAATGTGCAGGTTAAATTTGAAATTTGACCATTTCCTTGAAATGTCGTTTTTCGCGTTCAAGACGCGCTTGAAATGAACAGCTTGGACGAAAACTAAAAAATAATATTTCAGTTGATTACATTTTTTGTGTTTTCTTTCCCTCTTGATGGCTCTAGAAAGTCATGTCCCCCCAATGCCACCTTATGGAGCTGGTGTTCTCTGATGCGCTAGGTCCCCAGCACTCTCGCACTAACAACCTTGAGGTCCTTCCCTGCAACCTTCTTTGATGAATCCCAAACACTCTGAGGCGCACTGAAGCCAGTCACCACACGTACACAGTACATGATCCGCGGACTGCAGCTTACACATCGTAGAATCTGCCATTCTGAACCTCGTGGCCAGGTGGTACCTTAGTGGACCTGCTAACTGGCCACATACCACCCGTATACATTACATAACTTTCCTTCTGGCTTCGTATGTTTTGAAATGTTTTCACTGTCCTTGGCTTTATAAAGTAGAAAGGAAAGTTATGTAATCGGCTACAATAAAATTGTGAGTTCTCTTCAGATCGTGGTGTCTGTGAACGTGATTGAGAGAAAAAGGCTGAACCAAATCATCTCCAACTTGATGTCCACCCCGCAGGTCACCAAGGAACCTTGAAACAAGGGTTTGAGCAAAATCTGTGCAAACCTAACTATATATTTTTTTCTCAAAAACGGTCGTATCGATTTAGATTCAATTTTTTACGTAAACAGCTCTATATAATAAGACAATACCATAAAATTCCCATCGCTGGGAAAATTACGAGAGAAGCACAATAAATTACCAAACGTTTCGACGAAAATCGATTTTAGCGCAGTTTTTTCCTTATTAACTCCGCTGAAATGTATCTAGAATCTTTAAAAAAATGTGAAGTGCTAGTCCAATCGAAGATCTACACATACCTATGATAACGCTCATAAGATATACGGGAGCTACTCCAGAAATTCCGGACTTTCTACCACCGCCGTTCCTAAATGTTTTTACCCGATAGCTCTGGAATAGTTTTTATTATGCTTCTAAAAAAAATTACGTTTAGTGTCTCATTAATTTGTCAGCGTAGTGATTGCTTAATAATGGTCAGGGCATGAGTACGAGCAGCACAATAAATTCTGGAACTGTAACCGCCACCGGTTATTGTCGCCGTGAAGTTTTACTGAGTTAAGTAAAAAATAAATCGAGTTGGGGTAGAAAATGCCATGAACTCAAGTTAACTCACGCAGAGCTAATGAAAGTTGTGTGATGCGGCGCACCTGATATTATCTCGTAACTTTACTGGGTTCGCATTGATCCTCAGCCTGATTATTGTCAAATTCGATTGGATCGAATTAGTTGTTCGTGAAATCGTTTTATCGAGCGTAAACACCAATTTCTGGGATGGTCTCCTTCGAAACGTACAGATCTGAGAAGCGGAGAAAACGTGTTTTACTTTCCCTCATACTTGTCGGGTCTAAGTCATCTAAATGCATACGGAGCAACGTTGAGGGGAACGTTCAAAATGCAAGCCTTTCAAATACGTAGGAGCTGCAGTAGAGTGAGCAGATGGAGAGTTGATTTGACCCACTTAGCAACAAATCACGAATATGGTCAAGAATAAAAAGTAGGAGTTGCACGAGTAGGAAGACGGATCACATGCTCCGCCTGTATTGGCGACTCGTTGGTGGGTTCGCGGCTACGGGAAAATATGATGAATGCGAGGCCTTTGTTGTGGCTAGACGAACAGGAGGACGAGGTCTCTTCTGGACCAGTTCCCGAGGCTATCGACGTCGAAACGCGCGGAAATAGAAGTAGTCTGACATCGAGCGCCCTTTACACGGTTACCAGCCGCAAAACTCGATTTACGACCTCTTTCTGATTTCTATCTTTTTTTTGTGTTGTTGTTGGTTCGCATATCTCTCTCTCTCTCTCCGGGAGCCAGACGATAGATGGTTGTGCGGTAGACATATCAAGTCTTTGTCCCGCTACGCAATTTCCGAGTTTTTTACGCAAGTTATCGACGACTTTGTAAAACAATTTTTAACTATTTCGTTCCCCGGCTGAAGAGGAAAAAAAAGAAGTGTTTCGACCGTTCTAAAAGCTAATTCAGTAGTCATCAGATCATTACTTCCCCACTGAATCGAAGAAACTTCCAATTTCGATTAGTCGACAGTGTACTTTCCGTCCTACCCTCATTTACTTAGGCGTGATTGGCTACAGCCCGTTGTTTGTGGTAACAAACACCCTGTCGAGTACTGGCACAATCCCTGAGAGCTGTGCGTCTTTGGATCACCTAGACAGCATTCATTGAACCGCTCACTGGTCAGTTACCCGATAACTCGGTCATTCGGTACATGATGGACGAGTGGAGAGGGAAAAGGGATCTTCCCTCCCTAATGACCTTACCTCTGAACGAAAGCTTGTCGCACATTAGGTAATGAATGGCATGTGAGATGTGAATCCTCATGTAAGGACGTGAGACTTATGATTTTTTTCCCAACATCCGTGAACTTTCTAGGAGAAAGTGAGTTGAGACAGACCACAGGATGCCCCAGTTCCTTACGGGCCAAGGCTTAAATGCGCAGCTCCACTTCCCTTCCCTGATCCTGCACGTTTTGCGCTGCTCCACTGTGTTTCCTACTACAATGAGTGTTGTTGGAAGAGCAGCACACGCGCTGGCTGCGAGCTTTGAGTGCAACTAAGCAAGCTTATAACGCTTATTTGGAAAGAAGGTTACGGCAAAAACGTGACCGCAGTTGATCTAGCCACCCAAGCGAATAATCATACCAGGGGGAAAATCTGATTCAGAACTCCCAGATGGTACGGATTCCGGTAAGTCATACCTTTGTAAACAACAGCTCTCTCCTCGGAGACTGGCTAAATGACCACCACGGGTCAAGGTTTGGTGGATGCTGAGAGAAACCGCACCTGACTGATATAACTCGTATGAATGTTAAGGACAGGTGATATCGACAAGACAGGCAACAGACGTGTGTGCCTTGATTCTGGTTTTTGCTGTTGAGGGTGGGTTCAGCTATTTTTATTTCATTATTTACTCTTGATAGGAGTGAAAACGAGGTTATGAACTGATCAAACTTGAACAAGAGGAGTCGAAAATGTACCAAAGTGTTCTCATTTTCATCAATCCCACAAAACGGCGTCAGCGACTTAAATGAAACTCACCTCAACGAGTATACAGTAGTTTTCCCAGTGAATAATATTAAGGCACCAAAAATCCCTTTATAGACGTAATCAAATATCTGAGCTAGGGAGCGGTGCTTATTAGATAGCTCTTCACTAAACGTTAAAAATATATGGTGCGACGCATCCCACCACCTTCCTCAACTCCAAGAACGTTCAGCGACTTTGATGGCTCCATCTATCAATCGAATTTAATATTCATTCAGTTAATTTTACAAACTGAAAACTGGTAGCGCTTGATTTAAGACCCAACGTACGGGCAATTAATGGGACTCTCAATACAGCTTTTTTTGGGAATAGTACGTTTTTATTGTTGTAGAATTACAGTAGAAACACTGCAAAAAATCAAACAAAACGACGTTAGGTAGGTCACGCCTGATTCTGTAGGTACCAGCCTGTTCGAACACAATTATTTGAAATTTGCGGTTCATGGAGTTTGTTGTTGTTTTTCTTTTGGTTTATTATTCATTCTGAATAATAACCCTATGTTTTCGGTCACAAAAAATTTTTTACAACCCCCCTCAAAATTTGATACATTACATTCCAAGACAAGGAGATTCCAAATTTGCAATGTCCGTCCGCCGTCCCCCGTCCCCCGTCCCCCGACCGCCTTCCACCGTCCGGGCCGTTTTGTGCCTTTAACGTGGTCTAAAAAATTCGTTCTTTCGCACAAAAATCCCATTTGGTATCTAGTTGTGCTCGCCATCTCGGCAATCCGAACGGATGAAGCCCATGATTGTTATGGGCAAAAAACTGTTTAAAAAATTAACTAAACGCAGTACAACGTGGGAACTACAGCGGAAGTCAACGTTTCGTCGTTTGTACTCCCTCCCTCCCTCCCGCCTCATTAAAAACCCACCCGCTCGCTCGGTCGTCTTCCAACGGCGCCCGCTCGACTCCTTTTGCCCATGTTCCACTTTCCCCGACCCGACGGGCAAAATCATCAGACGTAAGCCCATTGGGCAGACAAAATACAAGTGGAGATTCCTAGAAGGATGACAACAACAGAAGTTTCGACTATTGGGGCAAAACTATTTTTAACGATAAAAGTTTGTAGACCAGGTACCGTTAATGATCTTGAAGAGGTTCAAATTAGAATTAAAAAGAAAAATTAGTTAATTTAAGGTAAAAATAGAAACTTAAGGACTTTTCTGATTAAGGTATAGAAACTTTGTTTACATTAACGAAGCGATCTTATATTTAGTTTTTTTTTCTTTGGGGTTTTGTATGGTTTGTGTTTATTTTGTATTCTATTCCAACCCCTACACAAGTTCTCTTAGAGGGGTTGTAGCTTCTTAGGTATAATTTATAAACGAGTGTAATTGTATAATTTTTGTCAATAAATGCAAAAAAAATTGTAAATAAATACAGTCCACTTTAAATTTTCGAGTTCTGAAAGTTTCGTTTCATTATTCCCTAATATTAAACGCTGCCGTATAGGTGCATATTGGATCTCATTTTTTTGAAAACGAGAGTGTTATACGAGCAAAATTTATTTTAAAAAAGGCACTAAATATAAACACGCTTGTTAATTTATCGTGCTGCTCATGGTACTGACGGACTATTTGGAACTGTCCACACAAAATAATTTCATAATCGTTTTTGAGAAACGACTATATTTGTTGTTGATCCCTACGATAACTATAGTTAGTTATAGGTGTAGATGTAGATATCGAATTCGAGGCTTAGCCGTTTTTTTTTTTACAAGCGCGTCTCCGGAATTATGTTTTTGGGGCTCAGTAGACTCTAAAACGCAAAGACCCGAAGAGAATTCAACTTATTTTTCCGGCATTACATAACTTACCTTCTTTCCTTTCATAAAGCCGAGGAAAGTAAAGACGAAAATTGTCAGCCGATTAAATAACGTTCTTCCCTATTCCGTACAGCCGAGGGAAGTTAAAAAAAAAGACGAAACAAGGTGAATGAGATCTCGGGGAAACTCGAGACTTCTTTTCTTCGAAACGACAACGGCCGAAGTTCGCAAACCGTCAATACTGCAAAAGAAAAAAAAAAAAAACCTGTAGGGGAGTGAAAAAGAAAAAAACAGTCATTGTCTGGAAAATCGTAACAAAAAAAAACAAGAAAATAAAGTGTATATTTCGGAAGATAATGGGGAGCTCTCCTTTTGAACGGGAGCTCTCAAGTTGCTCTCATCTCAAAAATTTGCCAGCTGTGTTTAGGCCGGTTTCTTACCAAAATTGGAAACAATACTTCCGAAGAAAAGGCACCGTTCCCGCATCCATATCTCGAGCTTGGCAACCACTGTTTTAAATTTCCTCAGCTCTACGACGTAGGAAAGAAAGTTATACAACCAACCCGCCACTCTTCAGACCCTCATGTTTCGAGGGGATTCGAAACAAATTGCTCAGTCTGTGTGTGTGAACATATCAAGAGTGAGGTAAGAAGCGAAATTGGTCTAGAACAAACTAGTTACCGCAGCGTGCAACATCAATTTTTCTTCCTCTAAAACTGCTGACCCGACTTTGAGTAAATTGTCGTCCGTCCGAATAAGTTAATTTTCGCATGTGCGGAAATGACGAATGCAGCACAATAAATGAGCTTAAATGTTCACGAAACGCGATTTAAGTGAAGTTTCATTATCATAAATCTCGTGTGTGAGACACTAGCGTTAGAATGCAATACTATAGAGGTTTAATAGTAGTGATCAGATGAGAAAATCTGGAATTTAAACTATCGTCGTCTTTTTGACTAACCTCTTTCCCAGTCATTATTCCTGCACTCTAAATGCAACCTTCCCGGCAAATTAACACTCCCGTCAACCACTTATAAGTTTCTCTAGTGTGTTTCCTACGAAGATCGAGGAATAAGTAGCAGTAGCCTAATAAATTCCGAAATTTTAAGCACTACTACTATTTATGCAGCTTATGTTACGTTTTACCGGAAATAGATGAAAAATAGATCGGATTGGTAGCTGAACTCATGAAAATCACTATACGCGCGTAGGATTGACGAAAGTTGCGTGATGCGCAGCACCGGATATTTTTCAAAATTTCCCAAAGAAGATTAAAAACTGTCGTCGTGATCAGACGTAACGAAAATTAGTTTTTTGCATTTTTCTGAAAAAGTGCTGCAGGATTTTGAACGAATTTCCAACGTATTTTTTACCAATGAATAACCAACTTTGGTTCTGTGTAAGTATTAACGCTGAACGGCAATGCCCAAACCTGATTGCCCTGAAAAACCTGAAAAAATTTCTGAAACGATGCAAATCGACCTCACAGGGTTTATGTACAAGCTTAAGTAATAATGTCTCTCTGACAGCCCATCTAAACCGACATGACTACTAAAATGTGTCGGCTTCTTTTTTTACTTTTTTCTTTACTTTCGGCTAATCAGAGGGTACAGAACGCCTTGCGATCGCATAAAAAAAAGTAGTGGTGCCTTGAGGTATTTTGAAGCCTAAAAAAACCTAATTTCGGCCCGTGCTTTGTAATCATTTTGCATAAAAAGTTTGAATTGTTTGAGCTGGGTCGTATCTTGTTCGTGATTTCTTGAAACCCTGGAAATATGATTATGACAACGATTGGATAGGGGGGGGGATATGGTCCCTAAAAGAGGTGTTTTCTACAGTGTTTCTCCTACAATTGGGTAACTGTTTGGCTCAGCTCTGGCCGTAGTAGTTCGCTACCCTTGGCTCTAACGGAACAGCCTGTGAGTGGGGGTTGTTCCCCAATCTTGAAGTTATTGGGTTAATGCCGCCAGTATGTGAATTATTACAGTTAACGCACCTGTTACCTGGGTTAACGGCCAGACGATGACGTCTTTACATCAAAAGCGCTCGCCCAGACGGGTATGTTAACTTAGTTGTTCCCATATCTAATGGCCTTTAGGCATTCCTACTCGCAGCCCCACCCCCTCCCCCAATGGGACCCAACTCTAAACCAATACATTCCTCAATCGATGCTCGTACCATTCGGTACCTCTCTGCTCTCGTCCTCACACCAGTTCACATATCCAGAGACCCATCGTATCGCATGAACTAGTTCTACTGGTTGCTCAACGAGAACTCAATCGTTTTAATCAAGTGACTGTTTAACCCCAGAGTGCCAATACAGTCCTCTACCCTGATCGTCTTATTTATCAATCAATTGACGTTTTATTGCTCTCTCTCTCTCTCTCTCTCTCTCTCTCTTTCTCTCTCGTTCACTCTTTCTCACTCTCTCTCTCACTGTCTCTCTGTCTCTCTCTCTCTCTCTCTCTCTAGCTCTCTCACTCTCTCTCTCGCGCTCTCTCACTCTCTCTCTCTCTCTCTCTCTCTCTCTCTCTCTCTCTCTCTCTCTCCCCCTCCCTATTATGTAATGAGAACCCCGAATTTTTCAACACCGCTTCATCAGTTAAAGCATTTAAGACCAATTACAAAGACCATTTACTTACTAAATCTGTAGAAGATTAGGTCACCGTTACTTGGTTCTTTTAATGAGTCCCATGGTGTGTTTTCATCTTATTTATTTGTTAGTTTTCAATTTATTTATTTATTTTGACTTTGTTGATGTAAATATTGTAAAACCTCAGTACTTTAAGGATGGCTCTTCCAGGGTCAAAGTAAGATAGGGCTTTATAGCCCTATTTGTACCCTGGTGATTAAATAAACTAAAAATCAAAATACAATCTCTCTCACTTAAGAGTGTTTTATTATATTTAAATTTTATTTTGAACGTTATAAGCATTACAGTTACATTTTCTTTCATTTCCCATGAACATTCAAATATGTTTGTAATCAAGAGTCTAGTTCTTGGAAACGTAGGTCAACTTCCCGTTCAGCTCCTCAGTATTATGTGTAAATCATAAAATCAAAAATAGTGAATATCAACAAAATAAATTCGTGATGGGCAACTTTGTTTGTGCTTCATTCATGCTTGGTCGAATGACAAAAAAAAATCAATGAACAAGTTTGGGGTTCGTTCAAATAAAATGTGAACACCACACGTAACAGCGTAATGAACGGAAGTCTATCCTCAACAAAGAGTAGTTCAATATTCTGGGGGGGTAGGGGGGATAGCTTGTTTTATTTCGCTCTCTCTCTCTCTCTCTCTCTCTCTCTCTCTCTCTCTCTTGCACAGAGCAATAAGTGTACATCGAACCACTCCCAGAATATCGTGTTGACTGCCCCGTTTGTCACTTCTACTTTGAGTTTACAATTAAAGGCCATCTCATGAGAGGTCGTCAAGAAGTTACAGTAATGAATGAACAATACTTAAGATTTATTGCTAAAGCCATAAGAGTCGTGGGGCTGAGGATATATTTTCAACTTTTTCAAAGAAGGCTCATTAAACTCGTCACTATGTTCAATAATTTGAAGGAGAACGTCTTCACCGATTGAGCTGGGTCTTTTTGGGGGGTCTTCGTTGGGAGGGGGAATTAACATGAACCAATGAGGGGTTTGTTGGCCAAAAACGGCTGGTACGATTATGATTAAACTTTCAAACTATCTTCCACTAATCAATACCTACATTTTTTCTAAATAAATATCTTCTTCCGTGAAAAATTGGTGGAAATATCGGTCTACGAAGCATAAATAGAGTATTTTCTTTTAATTGTTAACCAAACTCACAGAATGTCTTCCGCTGACCAATATTGTTAAGTTAGTGGTTTTTTTTTTAATTTTCGACATTTGAAGAATACTTGCCCAACTGAATTTAATCAACCTGGCGGATTGGGGGTGGGGTGGGTGGGGGGGGTGACTTCCAGTCATTTATATCCACATTTTGTAGTCCACAATTATTTCTGTATCCATCGTTTTTACGAATTTCTTAAATGAAACTCACCGGGTACTCTCAGCTGCCTTGTACCTACATTTTATTCTCCATAAATAATTCCGTAGAACTGCATCGAGCGAGGTTTTCGTCGAATTTACGCGGGTTGTGAAACGTTATTTTACACGTTTGATACTTCACGCTATCATATTTTTTTGGTCGTATTTAGCTCAAACTAACAATCAACGCTACGCTCCAATTATAAATTTCGTCTTTCAAACGTTCAAGAGAGCGATGCCGTTTCAAGGAAAACGTAAGATAAGCAAGAGGGGAAGTTACCAAAGTAGACGCTTCTCGTTCTTGCTTCGTTTGGCAACTCGATTCAAGACACTACACAACGGCTTTGTGCTCTAAAGACTTGCCCTTCCCCCTTCGAAAGCTCATTAGACGAGGTACACCTAAGGGAGATGTTAGCTCAGCTATCTCCTGCGTGTACCCACTAATGACGTCTTGAGAGGGTGCCCTTTGTTACATCAACGTTGAGATTGATGTTTACTCCACCCTCCCCACCATCCTCACAACTGTAATACACTTTTCGCAGCCGATTCGACAAAGAACAGCCCTCACTCCCTAAAGCATGCTGTGAGGGAGGGTTGGAGGGGGTTGGAGCGTCGTCAAAAGCGTTCTTATTGTCTTTGAAGACGTCGCGTTTCATCTCAAAAGCATCTCGCTTCACCATCTCAACAACTATTCCTCACTTTTGAGCTAAACGTACGAAAGCGAGCTGGTAGGTTGAGCAATGAGAGAGAAAATAATAGTGAGGGGAGGGGGATCTGTTGCAGAGCGTCGATTAACTTCCTTCAAACCCTATATATACTTTTTTATTTGTTCATTAAACTTTATTTCCATGAGCAATAATATCATAAAAAATATAAAACTTAAGAAGATAAATAGCATGCAAACCAAACAGAATTTTGCGGAAATAAACCCTCAATAAGGAGCTTAGTGCACGTGATAAAGGATGAGCTGCAGTCCCCCACAAGGAGCATATCATAATTCACTTAAACGACAAAAAACTGGAAAACGAGAGAGCTCTCGAACTTTGGGATTAGGGAAAATTACTCAAAAAACAATTTATTGTGATAACTTTTTCCCTTGCCTTACCCCTACGGAGTAATAAGGATTCTGGTACACACAACGGCTAAACGTGGTGATGTATATCAGTGTACTCGCCGATGTAATAATAATAATTTTTCGGCTCAACTCAATCCTGAGGTCGAGCTGCTCCGGGGCTTCCCCAGCTTTGTGCGACAGTCCCCAACTTTGGAACCCCAGAGTCACCCGTTGTCGCGGAAAAACAAGGATTAGGCGAGGGAAAGTGGGCGGTTGTGGACTGTAAGTTTTCTTCGAACTGGAATCTCTAATTTTGGAAGGAATTTTGAATGAATTTATCGGAGAAAGAAATGCGGAAGGGTGAAGAGGTATGGGAAACAAATGTGAGGGTGCGGCTTGCCTTTTCCGGTGAACGAATCGTAAATATCTAGGGCCCCAGTAGCAGCAGCAGACGCTGTTTCACGGTCGCAGCCAGGGAAAAATATGAAGGGAAAAGAAACGGGAGGAAATAGCAAAAAAAAAAAAAAAAATAATAAAATGCACTCTGAAGATGTACAGGATTGCTAACTTCTGGGGGATGGAAATCTGTGAGAAAAGTTTTAATAAAAAATGTCGGGCGAGCCTCGTAAGGAAAATCACGACGTTGTGGCGGGTGAAGGAAGCGGAATGAATGAACAAAAAATGGCGCGGATTTTCCTCCTTGCGCGCGTCGTAGGCGGGAAGTTTGAAAGACCCGTCAATCACAATCAGTCTCTAACATCAGGCGATGATTGTTCCATTAACACATTCAACCCGGCTCTAATCTTACATGTTCGACACGAGGAAAAATACCATTTCATCGCTGTAATATCATAAAACGTATTGATGTATTTGAAACTTTAACTTTCTACTAACATGCCGGCGGAGTTTATAAGGAAATATCTGGTGCGTTGCAACACACAACTTTCCTTAGCTCTACAACAATTCACTTTGTACATGGCTAATTCTATTTAATCAATTCATTTATCACTCAGTACCTTTGAACTTGGTCAAATAACGCTTTACGGCAGCAGGAAGCGGCAGCGCTTACAGTTTCAGAATTTATTGTGTTGCTCGTACTCATTGCAGGACCATTATTGAGCAACTGGTACACAGATAGTTAATGAGGCTGTAAACACAAATTTTTTGAAGAAGGATAGTAATAACTTTTGCAGAGTTATTGGGTACAAACTTGTACAACTGGTAGTAACCGAAACGGCGGTAGTTGAAATTCAAGAATTTCTGGAGTGACTCCCATGTATCTCATGAGCGTTTTTAAACACTCACCCTTTAGGTATTGGATTGCACTACAGTACCAATTTTTTTTAACATTCTACAAAAATTCCAGCGGAGGCTATAAGAAAATATCTGGTGCGTAGCAACACACTACTTTCCGCCACCCATTTAAGTTCGAACACCACCTACACATGCGGGCGCTATATCTTCGTTCAACGCATTTTTACAGGAACATTTATGGAGAACAAAAATGTAGGGACTAGTTAGCTGAGAGTATTCCGAAAGTTTTATCGAAATCGTTGGAGCCGTTTTTGAGAAAATACGAATGCCGATAAATTAATATTCGACAAATCTCCTTTTCTGAGTTAACGTGGCTTATATCTCCGTGCAACATATATATACAGAAATAGTTATGGAGAACAAAATGTTGGTATGGGTGACTAAAAGACACTTCATTAGGATTTATCACATCTGGTGAAAAATTACCCTGGAACTTTCGGAAATGTTCGAAAAACGTTATTTTCAACACATTTTCATTTTTATCTCTGCTCAATGGACTTTCAGAGGAACATTTATTGAGAACAATATGTAGGTATTAACTATTCGAAAATATCCTGAGAGTTTGATGATAATCGTTGAAGTCATTTTGCCAAAAAGCTTAAAAACCTATTTTTGCTTCATAGGTCATTATCTCCGTTCACCGTATTTTCATGGAGATATGTATGGAGAAGAAAAGTTAAGTATTGATTAGGAGAAGATAATTTGAAAGATTAATCAAAATCGTTAGAGCTGTTTTCGAGAAAAATGCGAAAAACCCTAGTTTTTGGTACATTTTCGTCCCCCCCCCCTTCCCATCGGCCGAAATCGTCCATAACCTTATTTTGGTGTCTACGAAAATAACGAACAAAACAAAAAGAACCAGCTCAATCGGATCAGCCGTTCTCCCGCAAATCGAACTACAGACACACACACATACACACACACATACACACACACACACACATACACACACACATACACACGGACCACGCGACGAAATTAGGTTTTTTAGACTCAGTAGGGTCTGAAACGTAAAGATCTGAAGAAAACTCAAATTTTTTTTTTGGGCCGATTACTATACTTTCCTTCCCTTCGGGTAGCGGAAAGTAAATATCTGGTGCGTAGCAACACACAACTTTCCGCCACCCCTTTAAGTTCGAACACCAACAACATATGCGGGTGCTATATCTTCGTTCAACGCATTTCTACAGAAACATTTATTCAGAACTAAATGTAGGGACTCGTTAGTTGAAAGTACTCCGAAAGTTTGATCGAAATCGTTAGAGCCGTTTTTGAGAAAATTGGAATTCCGATAAATCAATATTCGACAAATCTCCTTTTCTGAGTTAACTTGGCTTATATCTCCGTTCAACATATATATACAGAAATAATTATAGAGAATGAAATGTTGGTATGGGTGACTAAAAGACACTCCATTAGAATTTATCACATCTGGTCAGAAGTTACCCTGGAATTTACGGAAATGTTCGAAAAAACGTTATTTTCGACACATTTTGATTTTTATCTCTGTTCAATGGAGTGTCAGAGGAACATTTATTGAGAACAATATGTAGGTATAAACTATTTAAAAACATCCTGTGAGTTTGGTGAAAATCGCTTGAGTCGTTTTGCCAAATTGATTAGGAGAAGATAATTTGAAAGTTTAATCAAAATCGTTAGAGCCGTTTTCGAGAAAAATGCGAAAAACCCTAGTTTTTGGTACATTTTCGTCCCCACCCCCTTCCCATCGGCCGAAATCGTCCATAACCTTATTTTTGGTGTCTACAAAAATAACGAACAAAACAAAAAAAGAACCAGCTCAATCGGATCAGCCGTTCTCCCGCAAATCGAACTACAGACACACACACAGGTCTGTTTCTTTATTTGGTGACTGTACCTAAACCCTCGACGAGGATTATATCAGTCATAGAAGTTGCGGTTTCGCTAATATGCAAGAGGCCGGCCCCTGCAGCATCCACCGAACTCAGACCTGTGGAGGTACGGCAGGTATTTGGTCTTAGCCAGTCTCACCGTGGAGAGCTGTTGCCCGTGTGTTACCGCGCGGAGGTTGACCACCTGAGGAATCCCGTACCATCTGGGAGTATTTCATAATCTGGTTTCCTACCTGATCTTACTTTTTACTTGGGTGGCAAGTTTCAAAGGACAGATCAACTATAACCACGTTTCTTAGCCATCACCTTCTTTGCGAACTTTGCAAAATGGTTATAGGCTTCCTTTGTAGCAGTCAATGCTGCTAAGTTCGTTTGCCCTACCAACAACCGTCGCTCACTGTTGTAGAAACTACAGTGGAGCAGCACGTGGTTTCTTGTTTCCTCCGCACTGGAGGCACAAGACGTGCATAATGGAGAGTCTTTCAGGGAAAAGAAGTGGACCCGCGCATTGAAGTCACCATGTCCCGTGAGGAACTGACTCGTCCAGTGGTCTGGCTCAACCCATTTTCTAGAAAGACGTTCACGGATGTTGGGGAAGAACTCATACGTATCACGTCCTTTTGACGAGGATTCCCATCTCGCTTGCCATTTCTCTAGAGCCCATTCATCGATGGCGGCAAGTTTCTGTTCTGTGGTGAGATCCGCACGGAGTTCAGCCCAAAGCGGGGAAGCTCCTGTTTCACTCTCCACTTGTCAATCATGCACTCGACAGCCAAATCAACTGGTAACTGACCAGTGATCACCTGGAGTGCTTCCGTTGATACAGTCTTGTAGGCCTTGGTGATCCACAGGAGCGCAGCTCTCTGGGATTGGGCCAATACTCTCTTTTGATTGACTGTTAGTTTGCTACCCCAGACAACGGGCAGTAGCCAATCACACCTAAATAGATGGCCTTATACATGAGGATGGTGTCGTGGTAACACACACCCCAAGTGGCCTTGCTAATGGCACGCAGTGAGGCAAACCTTGCAATGGTAGTGCCTTTAAGGGACTGGAGGTGTTGGTTGAAACCCCACCTCTCACCTATATTCACTCCTAAATACTTGACGTGCTTTTCAAGAAGGAGCCTGTGGCCGCCAAAGCGTATTGTGGGTGGATTATTCACTTTCCCCTTCAAGAGGATTAGCTGGGTTTTTTCTCAGCCACCTGCATCTTGACATGCTCGCACCATTGGTTGACAGTGCGGAGCACATGGTGAGTTTTTCTTCAATTTGGCGGACTGACTCTGCAAAGATCAGCACAGTCAAGTCATCCACATAGGCGTACGGCTCGCAGTCAGTCTCCATGAGTTTCCTGAGAAGACCTTCGAAGAAGGCATTCCAGAGTGCTGGTCCTAGGACCGAGCCCTGTGGGCACCCTTCTCAATCTTTCTCCGGACGGAGACATGCCTACTTTCGATCGTAGCAGTTCTGTCTGTCAGGTAACTTCTGACGAGCGAGTACAGGTTGCGGGGATTCCTACCTTTAAGCTCATTAAGGAGCGCTGGCCACCAAAGGTTGTCAAACGCTCCTCTGATGTCAATCAGAACTGCTACGACGTACTTAGCCGGTGCCAGCAGGGAAACACGCCGAATCTCTACAATGACATCCTGCGTGGACCTTCCTTTGGTACACCCGTATTGCCTGCCTGTGAGGTTGCGGCCAAAGACTCCTTCGAGGGACTGCAACATCAAGATTTCTAGTGTTTTGCCTAATATGGAAAGAAGGCTGAGTGGTCTCCATGATCGCGGGTCTGACTGATTGCGGTCGCCTCCCTTTTGAAGAGTGACAACACGCGCAGACTTCCACTGAGTGGGGAACTGTCCGACCTGAAGACAGTCATTAAATAAATTAAGGAGACCGCTGCAGATTGTCCGCTCAGCCTTCCTTAGCAAATTGCTTTGTATTTTGTCTGGCCCGGGCCAGTTGTTGGGCTTTAAGGTCGCAAGGGCCCTGCCGAGGTCGCCTGTTGTCCACAATGGGATGTCGGGCTCGTTCGGAGGGTCCATGATCAGCTCCCTTGCTGTCCTCTGGGCTTCAGTGTCTCGAGCTACTTGGTCATCTGGGAACGCCTTCTCAAGGAGGGTTTCCAGTGAGCTTTCGATGCTGCAGGCCCAGCCTGACTCATTTTGCATCGCAGCTAAGACTTGCTCTACGTTTGCTTTTCCTATGGAGGACTTGTAGTGTCTGCCCCAGGGGTTCTCAGAGCTCTCCGCTTCCACAAAATTTCGCCAGCCTTGCCGTTTGGCTCGTTTGATGGCGGTGGAAGGCCTTCTTCTCTTGGATGAAGGCAGTTCGGAGTGTTGCTCTGGCATCAGGGTCACGAGTGTTTTGGTACATCCTTCTGGCTCTATTTGCACTTTGCTTGAGGGGATTAAGTTCCTCAGTCCACCATGGGACTTTGATCGCCCTGTGCTTCTGTTGGCCAAGTACAGAGAGCCCAGCAGAGTGCAGTGCTGTGGTAAATGTGTCCACTTTGCTGTCCACCTCTTCAGGTGTGGATGCTTGCGCTATTAGGTCGGTGTCTGCGGCACGCAGTTCACCTTCCAGTACCCTACAGAATTGTGGCCAGTCAGCATTTTTGTGCGGAATCGCTTTTCACGCATGTCTTTGCAGAGGATGTTGTCATCCGTGATGGCAAAAGTCAATAACCATGTGATCGCTCTGCGTTGCACCTGGTACGACTCGCCAACCTTGCAATTTGAGTAGCAGGGTGTGAGACACGGCTGTGACGTCTATACACGACCTTCCTCCTGGACCATCATAGGTCGCCTCAGTCATGGGGTCGTTGGCAACAACCAAGTTGTACCTGGTGAGCAGCTCTATATACGCCTCGCCCGCCCTGTCCAGGGTTGGGGATCCCCACAATGGTGATCTGGCGTTTGCATCAGCACAGACTACGCAGGGTCGTCCTGATAGGCCTGCTAGAGCCCGCTCGAGTGGTTCAAGGCTGGTGGCAACTGGTGCGCCAAATTGCCTGTAAATGATATTACAACCAGCTCAAAGCCACCGGCTCGGATGAGCACAGCGCCAAGTGCTGGCTGTTCAGGTGGGTGAGTGCGAGCATGTCAATGGACGGGTCGATGCAGGCTACTGCTGCCTTGGCTCCCGTTCTTGCTCCAGTCACCACTCGTGCCTGCGATCCCAGACCAAGGGTTTTGGATCCTATGTATGGTTCCTGTATGGCGAGGACACTGCAGCGTTTCTTGAGTGCATTTTGCAGCAACTCAGCCATAACTGGGCAACTCTTATTTGTGTTGTGCTGAAGGATTCGAACTGTTTTTGACCTATTCATAATCTACTCGTGACTCCTGGAGGGCAATCGCTCGCTGACGAATGGTACAGCGTGCGTCTCGTGTAGAGTGTGAGACCTGTTGGATTTTGCGTTCGACGCAATTGGCACACTTGAGAGGGGCATCACGCTTGCATTCCCTACCAGATGTGGCAAGGCGCACCAGGCGCACACAACAGGTCTTGTACAGGCGCCACTGCCAGGTGGCCATAGCGCTGGCATTTGTAGCACTGGAGTGGGGGCTTGGTACTTTCGTATGGCGCACCGCTGCCAGGCTATTTGGAGGTGCCTTGCCCCCTCTAGTTTTTGTATAGGCTGGGTGATACCTCAATCACCCAATCCTTCTGCCTTCCACGCTGTTTGGTGAAGAGGGGCTGACATCCTGCGGCTGCAAGCCTAACGCAGGGTTGTGCTCAACAACTTGTTGGGCCAAGTCCTCTTTGAAGATCAGTCCGCACGTCGCACAATAGCAGGCGTGGGAAACGACCCAGGGGGGCTGACGCTTGGAGCTTCAACTCCTTTTTTGTTGAAATGTGGCTCGTGAGCGCCTTGGCCATTTCTGGCGTTTCCGTCACAATGACGGCGCCACCTCCTACTGCGGTGCGGATGTGTAGCACGCGGACGCTTAGAGGTTGGAGGTCCGTAGCAGGGACACCCCGCATCAGTGCTTCCATTGTATCAGGGTTGAGGGACCAGCCTCTCCTTCCTTACATGTATGCCTAACCACTACCACGTTTTGTCGTGGGTTTTTAGGGGGACTTTGGCAAGCGGTGGAGGCTTTTTATTTTGTTTTTATTTTTACTTTTGCCCTTGTTTTTGGGCAGAGGCGTAGGCGGGCGCTGCCCTCAGCCTGCTTAGTTGGGGCCTGTTTCCGCTTCCCCTGCGCTTCCTGGCCCTGGCAGACTGCCATTCCGCCTCAGCTCCATGAGGGGAGGAGGGCGCAGTAGCGGCTACTGCCGCATATGAGGGCCTGGGGTACTACCCTGGCTCATTGAAGGTCCTTGAGTTTGGGGGCTGGTGGCACTGGCTGCTGGGCACCGTTGCCCTACGCAGCTCTTCCCTCACGACAGCCGCCACAGTTTCCCGCAGGGGAGTGGCAGGGGGCGATGTCGTTGGGGGCATTAGCTTTATAGCCAGCTTCGAAATTTCGAAGAGGCAACTAGTGATGAGGTCCCGCATAGGTCCTGTCGCGTTGACCCTCATCCGTGCCATCTGGCTGTGGATGATTTGGACATATGCGCAAATTTGCTCCATGTCCGACAGATTAGGGTCAACGGCGTGTCGTGTGCTTGTAGTAGCCGGGTTGCCCGGGCTACTAGGGGAGAAGGGGAGATGAACGCGGTTTGCCCGGTTCTTTCCGCCCTTGTTTGTTTGGACGACGAGTAGATTGCTCATCGTCCGAAGAGGAGGGGTCGAGCTTGGCGAGCCCGAGGAAGAGGCGCAGGTGGCGTTTTTATTACCTGCAATTGTGTTATTTGACTTAGTCATGTTTTTTACTAATTTTGAGGGGGGGGGGGGAGATTAAAGAAGCAGACTGGTGTAGTGTATCCTTGTGAGTTCATTTGTTGTGTGTGTTAGTGGTATGAGCGAGAGGTGCTCGAGAGGCAGTGTCCTGGAAGCTCCCCCTCAGGCATATTGATTCTAGCCCCTTTCGCTGGTCCGTTGAGGGTCAAAGGGAGGCCCCCACATGCGCCGCAGCTGCCAGTCCGGCCACCCACCGGGACTAAGACGCATGAGGGATTTTTCGGCTGCTGCTCAGAGTCAGCCCTCGGCCACTGGTGATGTGGTGAGCGGGACACACGCTATCAGCCGCCCCAGGAACGCTCAAACCTGGTTTTCCCCTCCTCATTCCGAAGGCCGCACCTATATAGGGGATCGCTCAGCAGGTGTTAGTGAGCTACCTCCAGGACTGTCTTTCGCTCATTATGAGTGTTTTAAGTCAATATGTTCTGCCACGCAAGCCGTTGCAGTGTATTTGTATCTGGAATATGTTGTGTGTGTCAGTGTCGTGAGCTTTAAGCCCCTTTAAGGCCGGATTTAACGACCACGCAGAGGATACGGCAGGAGAATTCTGTCCCCTTCCTGCGGGGGTGTGTACTGCGATCCCAGCTAAAGGTAGGGGGTTCCCAGTGTGTCATGTATGTGAATGAAGTGTAAGTTGTGTCCCTTTAGTTCGGCTTATACGAACACGCAGGGAGTACGGCAGTGGAATTCTGGACCCCAACTGCAGGGTGAGCACAGTGTGGCGACAGAGTACACTGTGACGCCCAGCCACAGTTAAGCCTCGTTGGATGTAATCCTGCGGGGACCTCGTAGAGGTGAGGTTGTCTTTCAAGCTGGGCCCACCCGGCTTTCCCTTTTAGTCGGCTCATACGACACGCAGGGAATACGTCAGCGGTATTCTGGACCTCCGACTGCAGGGTGAACACACACACACACACACACACACACACACACACACACACACACACACACGGACCACGCGCCGAAATTAGGTTTTTTAGACTCAGTAGGGTGTGAAACGTAAAGATCTGAAGAAAACACAATTTTTTTTTTTTTTTTTTTTTTTTGACCCGATTACTATACTTTCCTTCCCTTCGGGTAGCGGAAAGTAAAAAACAAAAAGAGAAAATCAATATTAATTCCTGTCCTGTAATGGAAACTACCCCCCTCATGGATCATTGATCCGTGCCAAGGAGGGGAGTTGCAGTAGTGAATTACTTCTTATTCTATATTAATTTATAACATTTAGTTCCTCAAATATTGACCTAAGATTTTTCATAAACAACTAGTGACTGTATACCTACCTACTATGCTTTAAAAAAAAACAGAAAAATAATATGCTTAAACCTACTATGCTTCAGAGAAAAACAGTAAAATAATATGATATGTAAAAAAAAGTAATAATTTATCAAACAGTATAAATACTGCACATCATGGCATCGCATTCCGAGGGAGTGGCAGCAATGAGGTACGAGAAGACTGACTTTTGTAAACCGCTCTGCTGACGGAATGAGGGTGGGCCAGAGAGCTCGATACGGTCCGCAAGATGTATGGCAGGTTGTGATACAGGTGGCGAGACGTAGATATTAAGCGGCTAGGTGGGATGGGTATCACTGCTGCTTGGGTTCTGTTAATCTCACTGCACGGGTACTCTGTTCAGATGAGTTCGGCTTGTTGGTATCCAATATTTCAGGATGCTTCTGGAAGTAAAGCAGAGCGTGCTTTATATAGAGCTGCTTCATAATAAAAACTTTGGCCTCGTCAAACAGCTCAGCACTAGGGAACCTCCGGGGTTTCTTTAGAAGTACCTCCAAAATAGCTCTTTGCAGTACATTTACTGGTTCCAGCACGCTACTGTAAGCATTACCCCACCAGAGAACGCCAAAACCAAGTACTGACTGTCATTTACGGACGGTTCCGTGTTACAAGCCGTTGGTTTCGAATCGCCCATCGCAAAATCGTTTCAGAAATAAAAAATAATTGTGAAAAAAGGATAGTTTTCGACCTAGTGAAAATATTTCGACGTTAGATGTTCACTTGCAAGGGAAAATATTGAATCGAGTGGTTTGGAAAACCTCAATTTCCTTTTCAAACCGATTACTTAACTCTCCTCCGCGTTTCGTGAGGCTCGAGTAAAAAGGAGACTTAGAGAGAGCAGATACAAATGTTTGTTTTACGAAGATTTTCCCGTAAGCGGATTAAGGATCAGTCCCCTTCACGGATGAGGATTGCTTCCTGACAACGATTGACTCGGAGTGAAGAGGGATGGAGCGAACCTAAAAATGTTCTTCGTTTCCACCGCTGCTGTGAGCCACTCATGATAAGTCCTTCTACGTGGGTCTCACTTATGTTACAGTGAATAGAGTGAATCCGCTCTGCTTCAATGAAATGAAATTTGTTTTCAATTTAACGCTCACTTTCTTCAAACGTTATTTTCAATGTTAACGTTAAGTTAAAATTGACCATTGGCCTAAGAACCAACAGTTCACAACTTATTCGATTTGGTGATGTTTCGGTACCTTCAAACGTGCCTCTTTTGATGGGGTCAGCCTCCTCAATCCTGAGGTCGAGCTGCTCCAGAGCTTCCCCAGCTTTGATCTACGAGAACAGCCCCTAATTCTGGCAGTCCACAGCCACCTGTCAATCACCTTCATTTTCTAACACCTGGCCATGTGAGGAAACAGTCTGTGTGTGTGTGTCCTTGAACGTGATGGAGCGAGAACGGGTTGACCAATTCAGCCTTCAAAAATCAAAATGGTAGTCCTATAAACGATGGACAATGTGATGGATAATGGCCATAAAATAATCAACCTCAGAGGTTTCCGATTTGAAACTGACATTTTCCCCTAACTTTATTACTTTCCATGGCTCTACAAAGTAGAAAGGAAAGTTATGTAATCGGCTGAAAAAAAAATTTTGAGTTTTCTTCAGATCTTTACGTTTCAGACCGAAGTCCGAAAAACACTATTTGGGAAAATGGTCTGTGTGTGTGTGTGTGTCTGTATACAATTTTTAGAGAAAACCACCGTACCAAATCAGCTCAAACTTGATATCTCGCTTGCAGGTTACCATGGGACGCCAAAATGAGGGTATGAACAAAATCCATCGAAAGTTAACTATAGTTATCATAGTGATCAAAACAACAAATATTTTTTTTCTCAAAGAGCGCTCTAACGATTTTGATTACATTTTTAATATTGGTAGCTCTCAATGAGGTAATTATACCATAAAATTCCCATTCGTGGGAAAATGACGAGAGCAGCACAATAAATTATCAAAATGTTCGACGAAAAGCGTTTTAAGCGCTATTTTTTACTTTCCGCTACCCGAAGGGAAGGAAAGTATAGTAATCGGCCCAAAAAAAAAAGTTGGGTTTTCTTCAGATCTTTACGTTTCAGACCCTACTGAGTCTAAAAAACCTACTTTCGGAGAGAGGTCCGTGTGTATGTCTGTGTGTATGTCTGTGTGTATGTCTGTGTGTATGTCTGTGTGTGTGTGTGTCTGTAGTTCGATTTGCGGGAGAACGGCTGATCCGATTGAGCTGGTTCTTTTTTTGTTTTGTTCGTTATTCTTGGTAGACACCAAAATAAGGTTATGGACGATTTCGGCCGATGGGAAGGGGGGTGGGGGGACGAAAATGTACCAAAAACTAAGTTTTTTCGCATTTTTCTCAAAAACGGCTCTAACGACTTTGATTAAACTTTCAAATTATCTTCTACTAATCAATACCTAACTTTTCTTCTCTATACATATCTCCATGAAAATACGGTGAACGGAGATATAGGCCTATGAAGCAAAAATAGGTTTTTTACGCTTTTTGGCAAAACGACTCAAGCGATTTTCACCAAACTCACAGGATGTTTTTAAATAGTTTATACCTACATATTGTTCTCAATAAATGTTCCTCTGACACTCCATTGAACAGAGATAAAAATCAAAATGTGTCGAAAATAACGTTTTTTCGAACATTTCCGTAAATTCCAGGGTAACTTCTGACCAGATGTGATAAATTCTAATGGAGTGTCTTTTAGTCACCCATACCAACATTTCATTCTCTATAATTATTTCTGTATATATATGTTGAACGGAGATATAAGCCAAGTTAACTCAGAAAAGGAGATTTGTCGAATATTGATTTATCGGAATTCCAATTTTCTCAAAAACGGCTCTAACGATTTCGATCAAACTTTCGGAGTACTTTCAACTAACGAGTCCCTACATTTAGTTCTGAATAAATGTTTCTGTAGAAATGCGTTGAACGAAGATATAGCACCCGCATATGTTGTTGGTGTTCGAACTTAAAGGGGTGGCGGAAAGTTGTGTGTTGCTACGCACCAGATATTTACTTTCCGCTACCCGAAGGGAAGGAAAGTATAGTAATCGGCCCAAAAAAAAATTTGGGTTTTCTTCAGATCTTTACGTTTCAGACCCTACTGAGTCTAAAAAACCTAATTTCGGCGCGTGGTCCGTGTGTGTGTGTGTGTGTGTGTGTGTGTGTGTGTGTGTGTGTGTGTGTGTGTGTGTGTGTGTGTGTGTGTGTGTGTGTTCACCCTGCAGTCGGGGGTCCAGAATTCCGCTGACGTATTCCCTGCGTGTCGTATGAGCCGACTAAAAGGGACAGCCGGGTGGGCCCAGCTTGAAAGACAACCTCACCTCTATGAGGTCCCCGCAGGATTACATCCAACGAGGCTTAACTGTGGCTGGGCGTCACAGTGTACTCTGTCGCCACACTGTGCTCACCCTGCAGTTGGGGGTCCAGAATTCCACTGCCGTACTCCCTGCGTGTTCGTATAAGCCGAACTAAAAGGGACACAACTTACACTTCATTCACATACATGACACACTGGGAACCCCTACCTTTAGCTGGGATCGCAGTACACACCCCCGCAGGAAGGGGGACAGAATTCTCCTGCCGTATCCTCTGCGTGGTCGTTAAATCCGGCCTTAAAAGGGGCTTAAAGCTCACGACACAGACACACACAACATATTCCAGATACAAAATACACTGCAGCGGCTTGCGTGGCAGAACATATTGACTTAAAACACTCATAATGAGCGAAAGACAGTCCTGGAGGTAGCTCACTAACACCTTTGTGCGATCCCCTATATAGGTGCGGCCTTCGGAATGAGGAGCGGGAAAAACCAGGTTTGAGCGTTCCTGGGGCGGCTGATAGCGTGTGTCCCGCTCACCACATCACCAGTGGCCGAGGGCTGACTCTGAGCAGCAGCCGAAAAATCCCTCATGCGTCTTAGTCCCGGTGGGTGGCCGGACTGGCAGCTGCGGCGCATGTGGGGGCCTCCCTTTGACCCTCAACGGACCAGCGAAAGGGGCTAGAATCAATATGCCTGAGGGGGAGCTTCCAGGACACTGCCTCGAGCACCTCTCGCTCATACCACTAACACACACAACAAATGAACTCACAAGGATACACTACACCAGTCTGCTTCTTTAATCTCCCCCCCCCCCCTCAAAATTAGTAAAAAACATGACTAAGTCAAATAACACAATTGCAGGTATTAAAAACGCCACCTGCGCCTCTTCCTCGGCTCGCCAAGCTCGACGCCTCCCCGTCCGGACGATGAGCAACCTACTCGTCGTCCAAACAAACAAGGGCGGAAAGAACCGGGCAAACCGCGTTCATCTCCCCCTTCTCCCCCTAGTAGCCCGGGCAACCCGGCTACTACAAGCACACGACACGCCGTTGACCCTAATCTGTCGGACATGGAGCAAATTTGCGCATACGTCCAAATCATCCACGGCCAGCTGGCACGGATGAGGGCCAACGCGACAGGACCTATGCGGGACCTCATCACTAGTTGCCTCTTCGAAATTTCGAAGCTGGCTATAAAAGCTAATGCCCCCAACGACATCGCCCCTGCCACTCCGCCCCTGCGGAAACTGTGGCGGCTGTTGTGAGGAAGAGTTGCGTAGGGCAATTGCCCAGCAGCCAGTGCCACCAGCCCCCCAAACTCAAGGAGCTTCAATGAGCCAGGGTAGTACCCCAGGCCCCTCATATGCGGCAGTAGCCGCTACTGCGCCTTCCTCCCCCCCTCATGGAGCTGAGGCGGAATGGCAGTCTGCCAGGGCCAGGAAGCGCAGAGGGAAGCAGAAACAGGCCCCAACTAAGCAGGAAGTGCAGGCCGAGGGCAGCGCCCCGCCTACGCCTCTGCCCAAAAACAAGGGCAAAAGTAAAAATAAAAACAAAAATAAAAAGCCTCCACCGCTTGCCAAACTCCCCCCTAAAAACCCACGACAAAACGTGGTAGTGGTTAGGCGGACATGTGAGGAAGGAGAGGCTGGTCCCTCCAACCCTGATACAATGGAAGCACTGATGCGGGGTGTCCCTGCTACGGACCTCCAAGCTTTAAGCGTCCGAGTGCTAGACATCCGCACCGCAGTAGGAGGTGGCGCCGTCATTGTGACGGAAACGCCAGAAATGGCCAAGGCGCTCACGAGCCACATTTCAACAAAAAAGGAGTTGAAGCTCCAAGCGTCAGCCCCCCTGGGTCGTTTCCCACGCCTGCTATTGTGCGACGTGCGGACTGATCTTCAAAAAGAGGACTTGGCCCAACAAGTTGTTGAGCACAACCCTGCGTTAGGCTTGCAGCCGCAGGATGTCAGGCCTCTCTTCACCAAACAGCGTGGAAGGCAGAAGGATTGGGTGATTGAGGTATCACCCAGCCTATACAAAAAACTAGAGGGGGCAAGGCACCTCCAAATAGCCTGGCAGCGGTGCGCCATACGAAAGTACCAAGCCCCCACTCAGTGCTACAAATGCCAGCGCTATGGCCACCTGGCAGTGGCCTGTACAAGACCTGTTGTGTGCGCCTGGTGCGCCTTGCCACATCTGAGTAGGGAATGCAAGCGCGATGCTCCCCTCAAGTGTGCCAATTGCGTCGAACGCAAAATCCAACAGGTCTCACACTCTACACGAGACGCACGCTGTACCATTCGTCAGCGAGCGATTGCCCTCCAGGAGTCACGAGTGGATTATGAATAGGTCAAAAACAGTTCGAATCCTTCAGCACAACACAAATAAGAGTTGCCCAGTTATGGCTGAGTTGCTGCAAAATGCACTCAAGAAACGCTGCAGTGTCCTCGCCATACAGGAACCATACATAGGATCCAAAACTCTTGGTCTGGGATCGCAGGCACGAGTGGTGGCTAGAGCAAGAACGAGAGCCAAGGCAGCAGTGGCCTCCATTGACCCGTCCATTGACATGCTCGCACTCACCCACCTGAACAGCCAGCACTTGGTCGCTGTGCTCATCCGAGCCGGTGGCTTTGAGCTGGTTGTAATATCATTTTACAGGCAATTTGGCGCACCAGTTGCCACCAGCCTTGAACCACTCGAGCGGGCTCTAGCAGGCCTATCAGGACGACCCTGCATAGTCTGTGCTGATGCAAACGCCAGATCACCATTGTGGGGATCCCCAACCCTGGATGGGGCGGGCGAGGCGTATATAGAGCTGCTCACCAGGTACAACTTGATTGTTGCCAACGACCCCATGACTGAGGCGACCTATGATGGTCCGGGAGGAAGGTCGTGTATAGATGTCACAGCCGTGTCTCACACCCTGCTACTCAAATTGCAAGGTTGGCGAGTCGTACCAGGTGCAACGCAGAGCGATCACATGGTTATTGACTTTGCCATCACGGATGACAACATCCTCTGCAAAGACATGCGTGAAAAGCGATTCCGCACAAAAAATGCTGACTGGCCACAATTCTGTAGGGTACTGGAAGGTGAACTGCGTGCCGCAGACACCGACCTAATAGCGCAAGCATCCACACCTGAAGAGGTGGACAGCAAAGTGGACATATTTACCACAGCACTGCACTCTGCTGGGCTCTCTGTACTTGGCCAACAGAAACACAGGGCGATCAAAGTCCCATGGTGGACTGAGGAACTTAATCCCCTCAAGCAAAGTGCAAATAGAGCCAGAAGGATGTACCAAAACACTCGTGACCCTGATGCCAGAGCAACACTCCGAACTGCCTTCATCCAAGAGAAGAAGGCCTTCCACCGCGCCATCAAACGAGCCAAACGGCAAGGCTGGCGAAATTTTGTGGAAGCGGAGAGCTCTGAGAACCCCTGGGGCAGACACTACAAGTCCTCCATAGGAAAAGCAAACGTAGAGCAAGTCTTAGCTGCGATGCAAAATGAGTCAGGCTGGGCCTGCAGCATCGAAAGCTCACTGGAAACCCTCCTTGAGAAGGCGTTCCCAGATGACCAAGTAGCTCGAGACACTGAAGCCCAGAGGACAGCAAGGGAGCTGATCATGGACCCTCCGAACGAGCCCGACATCCCATTGTGGACAACAGGCGACCTCGGCAGGGCCCTTGCGACCTTAAAGCCCAACAAATCCCAGGGGCCAGACAAAATAGAAAGCAATATGCTAAGGAAGGCTGAGCGGACAATCTCCAGCGGTCTCCTTAATTTATTTAATGACTGTCTGCAGGTCGGACAGTTCCCCACTCAGTGGAAGTCTGCGCGTGTTGTCACTCTTCAAAAGGGAGGCGACCGCAATCAGTCAGACCCGCGATCATGGAGACCACTCAGCCTTCTTTCCATATTAGGCAAAACACTAGAAATCTTGATGTTGCAGTCTCTCGAAGGAGTCTTTGGCCGCAACCTCACAGGCAGGCAATACGGGTGTACCAAAGGAAGGTCCACGCAGGATGTCATTGTAGAGATTCGGCGTGTTTCCCTGCTGGCACCGGCTAAGTACGTCGTAGCAGTTCTGATTGACATCAGAGGAGCGTTTGACAACCTTTGGTGGCCAGCGCTCCTTAATGAGCTTAAAGGTAGGGAATCCCCGCAACCTGTACTCGCTCGTCAGAAGTTACCTGACAGACAGAACTGCTACGATCGAAAGTAGGCATGTCTCCGTCCGGGAGAAAGATTGAGAAGGGGTGCCCACAGGGCTCGGTCCTAGGACCAGCACTCTGGAATGCCTTCTTGAAGGTCTTCTCAGGAAACTCATGGAGACTGACTGCGAGCCGTACGCCTATGTGGATGACTTGACTGTGCTGATCTTTGCAGAGTCAGTCCGCCAAATTGAAGAAAAAACTCACCATGTGCTCCGCACTGTCAACCAATGGTGCGAGCATGTCAAGATGCAGGTGGCTGAGGAAAACCCAGCTAATCCTCTTGAAGGGGAAAGTGAATAATCCACCCACAATACGCTTTGGCGGCCACAGGCTCCTTCTTGAAAAGCACGTCAAGTATTTAGGAGTGAATATAGGTGAGAGGTGGGGTTTCAACCAACACCTCCAGTCCCTTTAAAGGCACTACCATTGCAAGGTTTGCCTCACTGCGTGCCATTAGCAAGGCCACTTGGGGTGTGTGTTACCACGACACCATCCTCATGTATAAGGCCATCTATTTAGGTGTGATTGGCTACTGCCCGTTGTCTGGGGTAGCAAACTAACAGTCAATCAAAAGAGAGTATTGGCCCAATCCCAGAGAGCTGCGCTCCTGTGGATCACCAAGGCCTACAAGACTGTATCAACGGAAGCACTCCAGGTGATCACTGGTCAGTTACCAGTTGATTTGGCTGTCGAGTGCATGATTGACAAGTGGAGAGTGAAACGGGAGCTTCCCCCGCTTTGGGCTGAACTCCGTGCGGATCTCACCACAGAACAGAAACTTGCCGCCATCGATGAATGGGCTCTAGAGAAATGGCAAGCGAGATGGGAATCCTCGTCAAAAGGACGTGATACGTATGAGTTTTTCCCCAACATCCGTGAACGTCTTTCACGAAAATGGGTTGAGCCGGACCATTGGACGAGCCAGTTCCTCAGTGGACATGGCAACTTCAATGCGCGGCTTCACTTCTTCTCTCTGAAACACTCTCCATTATGCACGTCTTGTGCCTCCAGTGCGGAGGAAACAAGAAACCATGTGCTGCTCCACTGTAGTTTCTACAACAGTGAGCGACGGTTGTTGGTAGGGCAAACGAACTTAGCAGCATTGACTGCTACAAAGGAAGCCTATAACCATTTTGCAAAGTTCGCAAAGAAGGTGATGGCTAAGAAACGTGGTTATAGTTGATCTGTCCTTTTGAAACTTGCCACCCAAGTAAAAAGTAAGATCAGGTAGGAAACCAGATTATGAAATACTCCCAGATGGTACGGGATTCCTCAGGTGGTCAACCTCCGCGGTAACACACGGGCAACAGCTCTCTACGGTGAGACTGGCTAAGACCAAATACCTGCCGTACCTCCACAGGTCTGAGTTCGGTGGATGCTGCAGGGGCCGGCCTCTTGCATATTAGCGAAACCGCAACTTCTATGACTGATATAATCCTCGTCGAGGGTTTAGGTACAGTCGCCAAATAAAGAAACAGACCTGTGTGTGTGTGTGTGTGTGTGTGTGTGTGTGTGTGCGTGCGTGCGTGCGTGCGTGCGTGCGTGCGTGCGTGCGTGCGTGCGTGCGTGCGTGTGTGTGTGTGAACGTACACCTGCCGACTTACCGTCACCGAATGCGATTACCCTACCTCCATTACCGTCAGATCTGGTCACTTACCGTCATGACGGTAAGTCAATGCGATTCTACGCTCACTTACCGTCACAAATCTGTGACGGTAGGTAGGTTTGAAGTGTGTATTTTGGAGATGGCAAGTCGGTTTCGATTTGTGTTTTCAACTTCCAAAACTCAACATAGTGCTGCCATCTACATCTCTTCCCCCCACTGCACCTACCCTTCCCATCACCACCTAAACCCAACCAACTACTTTTACGTTAAATATTGAGTTTCAAATCGTCGTCGAAAGGAAAATGCAGGCCAAATTCAATAACGTAATTCGTTTCGCTCCTGAAATAAAAGTGGAGGGGGTAAATTACCGAAAATTCGCTTTTACGTCAAATATTAAGTGTGGTATCGTCCTCGATAGTAGTCAGTATGCCGAGTTCAATAAAATAATTCGTTTCGCTCCTGAAATAAAAGTGGAGGGGGTAAATTACCGAAAATTCACTTTCACATCAAATATTAAGTTTGGTATCGTCCTCGATAGTAGTCAGTATGCCGAGTTCAATAAAATAATTCGTTTCGCTCCTGAAATAAAAGTGGAGGGGGTAATTTACCGAAATTTCGCTTTTACGTCAAATATTAAGTGTGGTATCGTCCTCGATAGTAGTCAGTATGCCGAGTTCAATAAAATAATTCGTTTCGCTCCTGAAATAAAAGTGGAAAGGGTAAATTACCGAAAATTCACTTTTACGTCAAATATTAAGTGTGGTATCGTCCTCGATAGTAGTCAGTATGCCGAGTTCAATAAAATAATTCGTTTCGCTCCTGAAATAAAAGTGGGGGGGTAAATTACCGAAAATTCACTTTTACATCAAATATTAAGTTTGGTATCGTCCTCGATAGTAGTCAGTATGCCGAGTTCAATAAAATAATTCGTTTCGCTCCTGAAATAAAAGTGGAGGGGGTAATTTACCGAAATTTCGCTTTTACGTCAAATATTAAGTGTGGTATCGTCCTCGATAGTAGTCAGTATGCCGAGTTCAATAAAATAATTCGTTTCGCTCCTGAAATAAAAGTGGAAAGGGTAAATTACCGAAAATTCAGGTATTAAAGAAATTGGGTTGTGTCCGCCAGTAGGCAAATTACTAAAGTTATGACATGTTCGTTTCTGGCTGGTGAAATAAAAGTGGATGTAAAGACATCATCGTCTGGCCGTTAAGTCAGTACTGACTTAACGGCCAGACGATGATGTCTTTACATCGAAAGCGCTTGCCCACAGTAACTCACCAGCCAGAGGAGACGGACTCACCTAACAGGTACGTTAACTTTACCGAAAATTCACTTTTACGTCAAATATTAAGTGTGGTATCGTCCTCGATAGTAGTCAGTATGCCGAGTTCAATAAAATAATTCGTTTCGCTCCTGAAATAAAAGTGGGGGGGTAAATCACCGAAAATTCACTTTTACATCAAATATTAAGTTTGGTATCGTCCTCGATAGTAGTCAGTATGCCGAGTTCAATAAAATAATTCGTTTCGCTCCAGAAATAAAAGTGGAGGGGGTAATTTACCGAAATTTCGCTTTTACATCAAATATTAAGTGTGGTATCGTCCTCGATAGTAGTCAGTATGCCGAGTTCAATAAAATAATTCGTTTCGCTCCTGAAATAAAAGTGGAGGGGGTAAATTACCGAAAATTCACTTTTACATCAAATATTAAGTTTGGTATCGTCCTCGATAGTAGTCAGTATGCCGAGTTCAATAAAATAATTCGTTTCGCTCCTGAAATAAAAGTGGAGGGGGTAAATTACCGAAAATTCACTTTTACATCAAATATTAAGTTTGGTATCGTCCTCGATAGTAGTCAGTATGCCGAGTTCAATAAAATAATTCGTTTCGCTCCTGAAATAAAAGTGGAGGGGGTAAATTACCGAAAATTCACTTTTACATCAAATATTAAGTGTGGTATCGTCCTCGATAGTAGTCAGTATGCCGAGTTCAATAAAATAATTCGTTTCGCTCCTGAAATAAAAGTGGAGGGGGTAAATTACCGAAAATTCACTTTTACATCAAATATTAAGTGTGGTATCGTCCTCGATAGTAGTCAGTATGCCGAGTTCAATAAAATAATTCGTTTCGCTCCTGAAATAAAAGTGGAGGGGGTAAATTACCGAAAATTCACTTTTACATCAAATATTAAGTTTGGTATCGTCCTCGATAGTAGTCAGTATGCCGAGTTCAATAAAATAATTCGTTTCGCTCCTGAAATAAATGTGGAGGGGGTAAATTACCGAAAATTCACTTTTACATCAAATATTAAGTTTGGTATCGTCCTCGATAGTAGTCAGTATGCCGAGTTCGATAAAATTATTCGTTTCGCTCCTGAAATAAAAGTGGGGGGGTAAACTACCGAAAATTCACTTTTACATCAAATATTAAGTTTGGTATCGTCCTCGATAGTAGTCAGTATGCCGAGTTCGATAAAATTATTCGTTTCGCTCCTGAAATAAAAGTGGAGGGGGTAAATTACCGAAAATTCGCTTTTACGTCAAATATTAAGTGTGGTATCGTCCTCGATAGTAGTCAGTATGCCGAGTTCAATAAAATAATTCGTTTCGCTCCTGAAATAAAAGTGGAGGGGGTAAATTACCGAAAATTCACTTTTACATCAAATATTAAGTGTGGTATCGTCCTCGATAGTAGTCAGTATGCCGAGTTCAATAAAATAATTCGTTTCTCTCCTGAAATAAAAGTGGAGGGGGTAAATTACCGAAAATTCACTTTTACATCAAATATCAAGTGTGGTATCGTCCTCGATAGTAGTCAGTATGCCGAGTTCAATAAAAAAATTCGTTTCGCTACTGAAATAAAAGTGGAAAGGGTAAATTACCGAAAATTCACTTCTACGTCAAATATTAAGTGTGGTATCGTCCTCGATAGTAGTCAGTATGCCGAGTTCGATAAAATAATTCGTTTCGCTCCTGAAATAAAAGTGGAGGGGGTAAATTACCGAAAATTCACTTTTACATCAAATATTAAGTTTGGTATCGTCCTCGATAGTAGTCAGTATGCCGAGTTCGATAAAATTATTCGTTTCGCTCCTGAAATAAAAGTGGAGGGGGTAAATTACCGAAATTTCGCTTTTACGTCAAATATTAAGTGTGGTATCGTCCTCGATAGTAGTCAGTATGCCGAGTTCAATAAAATAATTCGTTTCGCTCCTGAAATAAATGTGGAGGAGCTTTGTCTGGGGGGCTGTGATGTGGCTCTACTGCAGGAGCCTTGGGCGGACAGCAGGGACGTGAAAGGGCTACCTGCTAGTACAGGTAAGCTGGTCTACTGCGGCACAGAAGGAATTCACAGGGATTTGGAGGCGGTAATGCTGGAAGCTCAAGACAGTAATGTACTCCGGGCGAGGACAGTGGTGGCGTCATCTTTCTTCCCAGGTGATGATGCTGAGGTCCCCTCACTGATGATGCAGCAGCTGATCCATTACTGCGGAAGGGAAGACCTTCAGTTGAGTGTCGGGTGCGACGCGAATGCTACTTACTATGCAATGAAATGTTGGTGGGGAGCACGCCAACTTTTGTTACGCGTAGGCGGAGGGAGGTGCTGGACATTACGGTCTCAAGTACCCTTAATGCCAGCAGAATAACAGATTGGCATGTCTCTGGGGAAACTTCAATGTCTGACCACCGGAGAGGGAGGTTTAGGCTGCGGTTCCCTAATAGTGTGATGGAGACATATGGGAACCCCAAGAACACGGATTAGGTTCTGTACACCAGTGTGTTGGCCTTCAGTTTGGAGAGCAACAGGTGTGAAATGCAAACTGTCGAAGGTGTGGAAAGGGTGACAGGGGAGATCTGCACAGCTATGGTAGAGGCGTATGAAGAAAGCTGCGAGTTGAAAACCCGAAGATCCAATAAGGAGGTTCCTTGGTGGAACAAGGAACTGGAAAGGCTTCGGAAGGAAACAAGGAGGCTCTTTAACAGAGCATAAAAGCAGGGTGAAAGGGACGCATATAGGGGTCCCCTCACAGCGTACAATGAAGCCCTTAGACGGGCAAAAAGGAAATCCTGGAGAGACTTCTGCGGGGGCATGAAAGACCATGTCCAAGGTACAGAAGATCCTCTCCAGAGAAGAAAGGCTGCAAATCGGTTTTCTCCTAAAGGCAGTGGGAACATACACAAGGGGCAGCAAGAAGAGCATGGAGGTGCTACTGGCAGCTCACTTCTCACGGTCTCATAGCCTGCAGCGGGGAGATAGCCACCACCATTAACTGAGCGCCGATGGAGGTACCTGTCATGGGTGATTGAGGAACCCGCTGCCTCCAGAGAAATGTTCACACTTAATTAGGTTAAATGGGCAATTGGTTCATTTAAACCTTACAAGGCACCAGGTGGGGATGGTATCTTCCCAGCCATGTTGCAGCATGGTAAGGAGGCTCTGGGTCCAATACTGGATAGGCTTTTCAGGGCGAGCTATGTCCTTGGGTACATACCCACAACGTGGAGGAAGGTGAAGGTGGTCTTTATACCAAAGCCGGGTGAGGGGCTCCTTGGCCCTGGCTAAGGGCTACCGCCCCATCAGTCTCATGTCCTTTGTGATGAAAACAATGGAGAAGATAGTGTGTCTATCAATAAAGGATCTTACACAGAATCCCATTCGGAGTTCCCAACATGCCTATCAGAGGGGGAGATCCACTGAGCCTGCTCTGAAGGAACTGGCGACAGTGCTGGAGGATTCTCTGAGATCTGGAGAGATTGTGCTGTGCTGCTTTCTGGTCATTGGGGGGGCTTTCGATAATACGTTGTATGCCTCAATTATGGCTGCGGCTGGTAACAAGGGAGTAGATCCTTACCTAATCTCTTGGACCAAGGAGATGCTGAGTAGCAGGGTGGTCTTCTCGGTATTGTGTGGGGGGTGGAGGTGCTCTCCCCTCCCCTCTGG
Source organism: Pachypeltis micranthus (assembly GCA_020466155.1). NCBI lineage: Eukaryota > Metazoa > Arthropoda > Insecta > Hemiptera > Miridae > Pachypeltis > Pachypeltis micranthus. The sequence continues at coordinate 85,470,147 of CM035768.1, read as the reverse complement.
TTACTGGTAGCTGACACTCTTCTCGAGCTGCTGGAGGAGGAGGGCTACAAGGTAATAGGATACGTGGATGACCTGGTAATTATAGTCAGGGGTAAATTCGCGAATGTAATCAGTGAATGCATGCAGCATGCACGGAATACCCTACAGAGATGGTGCAATGGGACTGTTTGTCAATCCAGACAAAACGAGCCTGATCCCGTTCACCAGAAGGCGCAAACTTGCGCTGCGGGAACAGGGGCTGGGTGGCAAGGTGTTGAAGATCCAGCATGAGATCAAGTACTTGGGAGTTTTTCTTGATGGAAAGCTCACTTCGGCCACACACGTGAAAAAAGCCTTACAGTGGGCCTCAGTGGTGATGTAAGAGAATGGTGAGGAAGACATAGGGTCTGAGGCCTGGGATGATCCGGTGGCTGTACACTGCGGTTGTTAGGCCTGTAGTCACCTATGGAGCCCTGGTCTGGTGGACTAGGGTGGAAAACAAAAGAGTGCAGTTGCAGCTAAATAAACTGCAGCGTAGGGCGTGTCTGGCCATTACAGGCTGTATGACAACATGCCCTACGGCTGCACTAGAGGTCTTGCTAGATTTAGCTCTACTCCACATACATGTTAAAAGGATGGCGATCCTCCAGGCTGTGTGTATGTTGGAGTTGGGTCTGACCATGCGGGGGAGGAGAAGTTCCTGCCACTTGGTCCTTGACATGGTGAATGTGGGGGGGCCGAGAATCAGAGCAGCGATCCCATTGGGGTTGCTGGCCACGGTGTTCCAGGCAGAGGTGGCTGCGGTGACGGTCTGTGTGCAGCGGCTGCTGCAGAGGGGACTGAAGAGGCAGAGAATCTACATAACGGTGGACAGTCAGGCCACTCTCAAGGCCTTGGCCTCATACTCTCTCACATCACAGCAGGTGTGGGAGTGTCTGACAGGACTGAAGGCCCTGGCAGAGGAAAACAGTGTAACACTGTGTTGGGTACCAGAGCATCAGGATGGTATAGAGGGAAATGAACAGGCTGATAGGTTGGCTAAGAAGGGATCAGCGCAGATCCCTATTGACCCTGAGCCCTTTGTTAGGACTACCAGGAGCCACCTACCTAGAGAGGTTGGCAAATGGGAGGACAGGTGCAGGGCTGCTCATTGGCGGGGGCTGCCCGGCCTTAGACAGTCAAAACTCTTCATCCGGCTCTCCAGAGAGAGGTCCAAGGAGGTGCTTGCACTGGGGAGGAAGGATATGAGGATCATATGTGGCCTGTTCACAGGACACTGTCCGCTGAGGTACCACCTTGTAAATATTGGCAAGTGCGAGGTACAGGTATGCTGGTTCTGTGAGGTAGGGCTAGAGATGGCAGAGCATGTGCTGTGCGTATGCGATGGACTTGCGGCATCGCCGTTCTGTGTTTGGGAGGCCCTTTCTTCAGCTCGAAGAGGTGGCAAATGCAGAACTTGCAGATATCCTGGATCATGGACGCCCTTACAATAGGCCCGTTTGTAGCTGCAGTGAGGGTATCGCCTGCATCCCCCTTTTCAAAAAAAAAGAAGGGTCCGCTTGCCCTTGAGTCCTTCAGTCAGGATCTCTTTTGTGCGGATGTTTATAGCTATTAGTTTTGCTTGAAATATCGTGGTATACTCTCCCCACGGCTAAGGAAGACTATAGTTGGCCCTAAAATGCCCAGTCCAGCTCTTCCTCCCTTTACAGAACCATCAGTATACCACTGCACGGCGCCCACCTCATTCAGGAATGCCCCTATCTCACATCATTCCTATGAGTTGACGTTAACACTGTATGGCAGCTGAAAGTTCTTCCACCGCTCTGGCATGACGTCAGTAGCAAGGACTGCTTCCTCTTCTAGCATGTACTGTCTAGTCATTCCTTGGAGTCTTCCCTTAGTCCTGGTGGAAACATTTCCTGTCCGCAAAAGCCTTACTGTTCCTGAGTATGCGAGCTTCTCAATGTGTATGTGAAGGGATGAGATGTTCCAAAGGACTTCCATTGCAGCAGTGTGCAAGTACACATAGCCCTTGTAATAGCAAGACAATCCTGTCGCTGTAGTTTCCTGTGAACTGCTAGCCAGCCTGTTGCCTTCCACCACACAGTGGAGGTATATGTGTACAGGGTCTTATTATCTCCTTATAGATCCACTCCATCATTTTTGGAGTGATGCCCCATGATTCGCTGTACAGCCTCCTACATACCCACAGAGCTGTAGTTGCCTTCTGCAGCGCATGTCTCACATGCGAGTTCCATATGATTTGCTTGTCTAGTATCACCCCAAGGTATTTTACTTCTGTCCTCAACTGAAGTCTCGCTCCTTGCATGGTGGGCGGTACTATTTCTAGGTTTCTTCGTTCGGTGGACGAAACCGTGGTGGTCTTGGCTGGATTAATGAAAAGTCCTTTCTTACCGCACTTTTGGATGATGTCTTCAGCTCTTTGCATCCTTCTCATACTGTGTAGGCAAATTTGTCTCTCACTGCCCCTAAAAGATCATCTGCATACGCGACCACTTCGTAGCCTTCAATTTGCAGTGTTTCCAACAGCTTGTCAATCACCAGTAGCCACAACAGGGGAGAAAGTACTCCCACTGGAAGGCAGCTTCGCACAGGAACCACTGTGAAACTGTCTTCCCTTACTGAGCCATGATTCCTCTAAAAACAATTAAATAATTATTGCCCGTTTCACGCTAGGAATTGTGGACGGGAAAATGTCAAAATATTTACTTGCATACTACAATTTACTTTCCCGATTTTGCCGAAACGGGTGCCTTTTTCTGATTATGTTTGAGGACATACATAGAATCGGCTATAATTAAGTTTGGGGCCGGTAGGACGGTATTGAGAAGGGTTGTATAGTTATATTTTTCAAACTATCAATTTTTTCGGAAAACGGAGATCCCACAGTGGATGTCTGCACCATGAGCAACACAAAGATGCATCAAAATTTAATTAACTCCCACTTTCAAATGAATCAAAACGGCACAATAAAATTAGACATGAGAAATAAATCTCAGTATATCAACATAACAGGACGGAAGTGCCTGCGAGTTTTAAAATTTTACTAATTTAATTTAGTGTAAAACGTACGTTAAATAAAAAATCGTTCAAATTTGATAACAATTAAAATTATTAAAAAATATAATCACTAATGATATACAATGTTCGCATAAAAGTGGGACCAATGGGACCGACGAAATGAATGCTCGACGAATCTCAATGTGTTTTGTTCGATTGTGATGAACAGGATCCGTGAGGAGTTTTAATGCTCCTTGGTTGTCATTCTTGAGTGTCAACGTGAACTGTAACGGATGTCCAAGACTTTCTACCAATCTTTGCAAATACAGAGCTTCTTTTATGTCCTCGGTGAGGCTCAAGTACTCAGCTTCTGTACTGGAAGTCGCCACAGTTCTTTGTTTCCTGGTTTCCCGTGTAATGGAAACCAATCCAGCCATTACGAAAGTCATTCCAGTATAAGATCTGCGATCGCATGAGCAATTCCCCCAGTCAGCATCCACAAAACCAACCGAAGGCTGATTTGTTTTCCGACATGTCAACTTCATGTCAGCAGTACCTTTTAAATATCGTAAAACTCGTTTAGATGTTGTCCAGTGTGCATCTGTGTATTTGTTATTGAATTGGCTCAAAAAAGTAACAGGAAATGTGATATCTGGGCGAGTACCAATCGCTAAATATAACCATGAACCTATTAAGGATTGGTATGGAATACGACTCATTTCATCTGATGTAGGAATTTCGTGGTGAAAATTTGAATTGACTTCGACGGGAGTTGGGACTGTGTTAGAATTCGTACTCATCCAGAAGTGCTTCAATATGAACCACCCACGTATCGAAATTTTGTCTTCCAAGCACAGCTATTTTGAAATCCATGCTCATTATCCTGGGACCATAACCTGTTATTTTTGTCGATATCGGAAAGCTTATTTTATACCACAATAATTACGTTCGCCTGCAAAACCGAGAATGAATATAATTTCATACGTAACATATGGAACACAATAAAATAACATCTGCTTGGTTACGAAGTAAACCAACTGGAGTTACACTTGCAACCTCAACAGTTGCCTGTGAAATCAACCTCGGTTGATCAACATACCACTTCCGTCCAGTATCACCTTGGAGATCACTGGGACATTCACAGGACTACAAATATGCCACGATTTTTAATCCAATGTCACCGACGATTCCTAATTCTTTGAATGCATACAACTCCCCCTCACTGTTATGTTGATCGACTGAGATAGATTTCTCATTTCTAATTTTATTGTGCCGTTTCGATTCATTTGGAGGTGGAAAACAATTAGATTTGATGCATCTTTGTGTTGCTCATGGTGCAAACATTCACCGTGGAACCTCCGTTTTCCGATAAAATTGATAGTTTAAAAACCATACATTCATAAACCTACTTAATACCGTGTAACCAGCCGCAAATATAATTATAGCCAAAGATATTGCTGTCAGGGGGAGATTCACGTTTTCGAATCCAAGTAAGATGGTTTGATTTTGGAGTTGATTCGTGGTGGCCGATTCTAGAACATGAGGGGAGCATTTAGCCTTATTTAGTTAAAATTTAAATAATTTAGAATTAAAGATTTTATTCTACCAAGTACCTAGATAAATTATGTTACTACTTGGGGCAATAAAACCTTTTTTTTTAACTTGAATTTTCTCATTTTCGTAGGTAGGTACGAGCAGCAGATTTCCCGTCTAGTTTTATTAATATAGGTATATATTAAGGTATACAGTAATATCATATCTACACCGTTCTTGCTCTGCAAAACTGGCTTCCTCTCATAATGCGGTCGAATTGACGTTCACAACAAGAGAAGAGTTTGGCCCCTTCGGCGGCGTCCTTCTGACCCCTCTGAGGTTCCGACGACCCTGTTCTCGTGTTGTGGTCTTGAAATAATTTCAACTTCTTACTTCCACAACAAAATCCTTCCTCCCGTGAAATTTCTTTCGTTCATCATGTTTTGGAGTACGCTAAATACGAATCTCAGTATGGGAAATCGTTATCAGGCAACGTTTACGTCTTTTTACATTCTTTAGCCTTCGCGTAGTACAGTATTTTACGGTTATCATAGTAATCAAAACTATAAGTATAGTTCTCTATAAATCTCGCACATATGACACTAATGCTCTCAATAAGATCAGGATGATAGTTCAATCAGCTACCTGTACGCTGGCTGTTTAATAATGTACATAACAAAATCAGGAGCAGCTACAGAAATTACGTAACTTAACCTAACGTCGTTTTTTCGTCCAACTTTTTCGCAGTTTTTCGTGAATATTTTCAGAACCCTAACGACTTGCGTTACCAAAGAAAATTACGTTTTTAGCTCCTCCAACTACCTATACGTCAGTAATTCAGTGAACGTAGAGCGATAAGTAGCAACAGCCTAGTAAAGTCAGGATCATTAAGTGCTGTCAGCCTCTCCTTATAGAATGTCGAGCTTACATAAAATGAATGAGGAACGTTGAATTAGTACTAATATTAATTTATTCGTTTTACAATTTTGTCAAAAACGGCTGTAACGATTTCGATCAAACTTACGGGGTACTCTGACTAACTAGTACCTTCATTTTGTTCTCCATATACACGTTCCTATAGAAATGCGTTGAACGAAGATATAGCGCCTGTATTTGTATCAGGTCGTCGAATTTACGGGGATTGCGGAAAGTTGTGTGTTCCTACGCTCTAGATATTTTCATTTTTTGAAGTTTTGTCACGTACATTTAGCAGTTTCTATCGCCGCAGCCAGTAATTCGAATTCTTTTTAACTCTGTTTACATTAACTTGGTCAAACGATAAGTCTCCTTAGGAATTTCCGGAATTTATTGGGTTGCCCTTAAATATTCTAACCGTCAGTATTCTGCGTTTTGGAATTGGAGAGCTATCCCGTGAAAGATGTTACTCCTAGAAACGACAGCTGTTTGAATTCAGAAATTGTTTCCCAATTACATTTTAACAGTTATTAGGTATACTGCGCCGTTCGGTGTTTCATGTATTGGACTACCAATATGTGTGTAGAGAGAACTTGTGCCATTTAAGTGACGTTAATAAGTGTGGAATTGCAGTAAAGTATATTCTGCTTGTTAAGCATGTACAATTTTTGATCATTTTTGTAGTGTTGCTAATTGATAGGACAACTGCAACTTACATTGTTTGAAATTGCACACACAAACCAATTCATTCAACATCGTGACAGAGGTTATTCAGGATAAACTGTCGATGTTTCGATCATTCCCGTTCGAAAAAAAAGTTGGGTTTTTTCAGATCATTACGTTTTGTGGCCTACTGAGTCGGAAAACCCGAATTTCCGCCCGGAGTGTATGCCCCTTCGTGGGGATCCCCGACCCTGGATGGTGAGGGCGAGGCGTATATAGAGCTGCTCACCAAGTACGATTTGGTTGTTGCCAACGACACCATGACTGAGGCACCGTATGATGGGCCGGGAGGAAGGGCGATGTCATAGCTGTGTCTCACACCCTACTGTTCAAAATGTTGGGTTGGCGAGTCGTACCAGGAGCAACGCAAAGTGATCACCTGGTTATTGAATTTGCCATTGCAAACGGCAACATTCTCTCTGGAGACACGCGTGAGAAGCTATTCCGCACAAATGTGCCGACTGTGCTCAAATCTCTAGGGTACTGGAAGGTGAACTGTGTTCTGCAGAGACCGACCTCTTATTGCTGGCTGCCTCACCTGGAAAGTCGCAAGGCGGCCTTAAGAACTTAATCTCCTCAAGCATAGCGTAAAGACGGATATACCAACAGACTCGTGACCCAGAAGCCAAAGCCACACACCGAAATGCCTTCATCCTGGAAAAGGAGGCCTTTTGAAGCGTCATCAAATGAGGCTAGCGGCCAGGCTGGCAGAATTTTATGGAGTGGGAGAGCTCTTAACCCCCTAGGGGAAGCATTACAAGTCTTCCTTATGAAAAGCAAACGTAGGGCAGGTTTTCTTTCCACACTTGGAGATGTTGATGTCCCAAAAAGGAGTCTTTGGTTGCATCCTCACAGGCAGACAATATAGGTGTACTAAAGTAAGGTCCACGAAGGATGTCATTGTTGAAATCCGCAATGACCAATCCTGTCGTATCTCCATGGCAGTCAACTGATATAACCCTCTTCTAGGTTCAGGGACAGACATTTGATAAGAAAACGGACCTGTCTATAGTTCGATTTGCGTGAGAACGGCTTCGCCGATTTTGCTGGTTTATTTTGTTTGTGATTTTTGTAGACGCGAAAATAAGGTTACGGGCAAATCGGGCCTTCGACGTTGGTACGAAATTCAAGTTGATGCAGTTTGGGAATGGATGAAACGTTTCTCCAGCCTAAGTTTCCTTCCAATGCATTTCTGGCAATTATGGATGACGCACCTGCAGAAGGCAATTCCTTTAGCTATTACGTTCTAACTACATACATTGAAGAGAGCTGTAATTTCCCACCATAAATTTGGGCTTTATCTCCACCCAAATGCCACTTAAGGACCACGAATGGCGCTGGAACTTTCGACTCAGATAATAACGACAATTCTACTTCACGCATCCAAATATCTATCATGTCATACTGATCGAAATTCAGCAAGAAACTGCCTTGACAATACGCAGCGTGAGTATAGGAAGCATGAACATACAACGAAAATAATCACGAGAAATGATTGAAATGATTTTAGGGGGAAAATGGGAGAGCTTCAACAGTTGTGAAAACAAGACATCGGATGTAATCAACTACTTGGCCGATGTGGGGAATAGCTTTTCAGCTCCACACTCCGTAATTTCTTCAAAATTCCAACTTCCGACGCGAATTCCTTTGTCGAAACGCCCTACAATCAAACTGGCATTGGTCGAAACGTCATACGACCGTTCATCCATTCTTACCTGTTGTGTTCACACTCACACGAGCACAGAATTTTTTCGAACGCAGTCTGATAAAGATTCCAGAAATATCGATTTCTGTATATAGTGGATTTATACTTTCTCGCCAAAACCAACGCATAGACATTAGTTGGTAGAGGCACAACAAAGTGAATAAGCAGCGATTAAAGAAATGGGGAGGAAGCCTGCAGTACCCCAAACAAATCTTGGGAAGAACTGGTTGATTGGTGTGCCCAGTGCGTATAACAATGCTGGTATACAAGATCCCTGCACAATGACTAGGACCAAGAGTGAAGATGGCTGGCTGGTCTTAACCCTTCTTCATAAACAAATTTGTAGGGCCGCTCTCTCCCGACATTCCTGCCTATGAACTGATCTCTTGACATCCATCCAGAAATCTTTATGCATACTGCATCCTTACCTTTGATACTGCCTACATGAGTATGTGAACACAAATATCTGTTCCATTTCGTGACCCTCTGGCAGGAATCTTTCGATTCATTAGGAAGGTTTTATTAGTAGTATTTATGAGATAAACATTTAGGAACATGGGAGCCTACTCAGGTTGTGCCGCATCCAGACTAGTCTGGGTTCTGCAGTTTTTAGTCGTTTGGTCAGCTCTCTGGAGACATTGTGACAATGCACGGCTGCATGGAGGTATGACACTCCTGTAAATGTCAATCACACAGCGAACTCCAGTGACCACAGGCCAAAGGCTATGGGCAATCGATAGCTGGCAATTAAGCATTTCATTTAGGAGGATGAGTTGCGTATTTTACTTTCCTTAGCCATCAGTTCAAATTTGGAACCTAGCACACAGGTTACCATGGGACTCCAAAATTAGGGTATGCGCGAAATCGGTCCAAAAATAACTATAATTATCACAGTGATCAAGACACCGATTTTTTCCCTTAAAAATGGCTTTAACGAGTTCGATCAAGTTTTCTGGATGGACACATCCAAATTGTTTAGAAATATCTCAAAATTCTCATTCGTGGAAAATAAAAAGAAAAGGGCAATAAATTACCAACATTCTCAACAAATATCGTTTCTTCTGCAGCTTTTATCATTATAAATGATAAATCCCGCTCATACTACAATAGTGTTTCCATAAAACTCGGTGTGTTCGTCGAGTAAGGGATGGACGTTTAGTAATGGTTATATATAAAAAACAGGAGCAGTTTGGGAAATTCTGGAATTTATTCTAACGTGTTTTTTAATAGCGTTTTTCACAGTTTCTTGCTTCAGAAATGTCACCGTCCCCTCAAAGCGGAGTCCAGCCCGTAGAAAGAATTTTTCAACTCCAACAACATCTAGACGCTTGATATTTACCCCCCTACTCAACTAATCACTGATCGTGATGCTTAAAAACTCAATGGCAAATATCATGGGTCCTCCCCTCACCACGGAGTGAATCCTAAAAACAATCGGCAGCCTCCAAGAGGTTTGATAATTAATCCCCCTCTCGAAATCATCGCTCATTGCGACGATTAAAAACTCGGCTGTAAATATCAGTGGCCTCCCTCAATGAGGAGTACATCCCGAAAAAGCATATTACAAATAGCACCCAAATTGATTGTTGATCACGAAGATTAAACCCCAGAAATAAACCGCTTCTTATGGCAGCAGTAGTAGTAGCAGTTATAGACTGCATCCAATCGCAATCCATCTCAAGAACAAAGTTTTCGACACACAACAAGACTTTTGAATAGTTGAGAATCATGAAAATCAGTTCTGAGTATAGATGCTGTTATTCAACTGAGGGGGTATCGTGAAGCAAGCTGTGTGAGGGTTTAGTCTCTGACAGTAAAATTTGATGAGAATGCTCTGAAAACACTGTGAGGTAAGCTGTGCGATTTCCACCTCAAGACGAGTGATGAGATTTTCTTGTTTCTTGTTCTCAACCCCTCACCAACTGCGTAGTATAGGCAATTGAGGATAATTCATAACTTTTTGAACGCCATGTGAAAATCACATCCAAGTTTCCAAGTTTGTGACCTCTTCGATATGGATCGTGAGGCGAGGGTGTGATTGCCTCGCACCTCGAACGCATAATTTTTCACAGATATACTCGTGAACTCGGAACTAATGTGCGAGTGAAATGCGACAGTCAACTAGTCGCGGCTAAACCGTCCTACAAGTCCTCATACCAGGACGCCACTTAGTATGTAACTTTGGATCAAGCGGATGCCAAAAGGACTTGTTTACACATAAGTTATGAGATTCTAAACCGTTTACATAATGATTGTTAATCCTTTGAGTAGAGCTACGTGGCGTCAGATTATCTCCAGCCCCCGACCTTGTCCCCTTCAAAAATTCACGGCGGCTTCATGTGTTGACCTAAATTTTTCATATTCAACCCACATCGCAGCCACGCATTTACGATCAATCTGCCAAAATTTGAGCCTGAGTCGCTAATAATAGAATTGCATTTATTTCGGGAGAAACAACAATAAATGCTATTTGAAGTTAGTAGCCCGTCAAAAATTCACTGTGGGCTTGAAATGTTGACTTAAATTTTACAAATTCAAACGACACCCTTACTAAGTACTTTCGAAGATTCTCTCAAAAAATTGCTCGATATTATTAAACACAAATCAAAACCTGAAAACACACCTCAAACCTACCTACCGTCACAGATGTGTGATGGTAAGTCGGCGTAGAGTAGCATTGACGGTAAGTGACCGTGATCTGACGGTAATGGAGGCGTAGAATCGCATTCAGTGACGTTAAGTCTGCAGTTGTACGTTCGTGCCCCAGTAACACACGTCTCTGTGGTTCCTTTCAGTCTACCCTGGTCAACATACACTAAGTGCTGAGTAGGTAGTAGAATTGAGATTTCCAAGATCAGGGAAATCGGCATTTTCAAGTTCATTTTTCATCCGTTTGACCTATTCAAACTGGCGAGCGCGAAAGAAACCTTTACACTAACGGTAGGGACAGCTTTCGTACAAGTACGCAACCACTAGGAACATTTTATCTCTTTTATTTTTATTATTTTTTTTATGCAATGATAACTACGTTTGATTGGGCTCGTTGATGGTTTCGATATGATGGCCGCGTCAATTGCAATTGACATCATCACTTAGTCACTGAGGTTATTAAAACGTGTGATGTTACCAAGCGTTAGATTTTGTAAAAGACGTTACCATGCACTTAACCCAACACAAATTTCGTGACGCTTCTGTGTTACATATCCCACGTTACATTTTCAAGATTATGTAGCAAAGTAAAGGCATAAAATGTCAAAAATTGCGCTATAAAAACGGGCATGAAATCAGCTCAGACCTCCCCAACAAATCACATCACAAGAACGTCTGACGAAGCCCTAATTCCTCTTCAGCTCGTGGTCAGGCCTCCTGAATAAACCACTGTCACCGGATGGATTTGTAGGACGAATTTATACCCGCGAAAAGACAAGACTTTTGACCCTGCACGAATTGTTTCTTCACGTGATCGAAGAGTCCCCGTTTATGCGATCCCAGAATTGAGAAAGGGACAGCATCAGGAAGGTACAGCAAGTAAAATGATCCAATCTCTTGCGAACAACTAGAAGACACTTTTTTCCATCCAGTAAAATGTGATTCTGTTCAGGTTATGGTTGAACTTCGCTTTGAATCCATTCTCACAGTCAGCTGTTTCTTCTCACGACATTGAGAAATATCTGGTGCGTTGCAACACACAACTTTCCTTAGCTCTACAACAATTCACTTTGTACATGGCTAATTCTATTTAATCAATTCATTTATCACTCAGTCCCTTTGAACTTGGTCAAACAACGCTTTACGGCAGCGATTACAGTTAAAGAATTTATTGTGATGCTCGTACTCATTCCAGGACCATTATTGAGCAAATGGTACCCAGAAAATTAATGAGGCTGTAAACACGGATTTTTTGAAGGAGGATAGTAATCGCTTTTGTAGAGTTATTGGGTAATTTATGTCTTTACTTTGCTACATAAACTCGAAAATGTAACGCGGGAGATTTTGACATTTTATGTTTAATTTCAAAGGTTCGCGCACACAATTCTGTAACTATAGGGACAACTTGACAACATCTAGTCAAGGTACTGCAATAGTTCGAATTTCGGAATTTCGTGGGAAGTCAATAATTACCTCATAATAGTCATTAACCTAAAATCGTGTGGGTAGCGCGTTGGACTACTATAAGGAAAAACCACCCTCAAATCGATTGCCGTCAAAATGTTAGATAATTTTTTTTAGACTGACATGGTATTTGCCTGTATTTAGAAAATTATTGATCAATAACAAGTAACGTTAAGTTATTGACAAATTATTATTTTTCAAGTTCATCCGTGTTCAGAAGGAACGCCTTCGAGATTGCATGCCCGCAATTCGCGAGTACAATGCGGGACGATATACCTTCCGCCTGTAGCAAAAACCCCCCGCAACCCCCGCACAAACCGTGACGGTAAGTCGGCAAAAAGTCGCAAAGTGTGTGTCCCTTAAAAGTGCGTATTTTCGAAAAATAACCAATACATTATCCGTTTCATGCATCAAGGAGTGAGAAAACGCGAAAAAATTTTTTTAGTGTGTGAACGACCTGTGACGGTAAGTGACCTCATGTGCGTATAGGTGTGTGTGTGTGTGTATGTCACCCTGCAGTCGGGGGTCCAGAATTCCGCTGACGTATTCCCTGCGTGTCGTATGAGCCGACTAAAAGGGACAGCCGGGTGGGCCCAGCTTGAAAGACAACCTCACCTCTATGAGGTCCCCGCAGGATTACATCCAACGAGGCTTAACTGTGGCTGGGCGTCACAGTGTACTCTGTCGCCACACTGTGCTCACCCTGCAGTAGGGGGTCCAGAATTCCACTGCCGTACTCCCTGCGTGTTCGTATAAGCCGGACTAAAAGGGACACAACTTACACTTCATTCACATACATGACACACTGGGAACCCCCTACCTTTAGCTGGGATCGCAGAACACACCCCCCGCAGGAAGGGGACAGAATTCTCCTGCCGTATCCTCTGCGTGGTCGTTAAATCCGGCCTTAAAGGGGCTTAAAGCTCACGACACTGACATACACAACATATTCCAGATACTAAATACACTGCAACGGCTTGCGTGGCAGAACACATTCACTTGAAACACTCATAATGAGCGAAAGACAGTCCTGGAAGTAGCTCGCTAACACCTTTGAGCGATATCCTATATAGGTGCGGCCTTCGGAATGAGGAGGGGGAAAAACCAGGTTTGAGCGTTCCTGGGGCGGCTGATAGCGTGTGTCCCGCTCACCACATCACTAGTGGCCGAGGGCTGACTCTGAGCAGCAGCCGAAAAATCCCTCATGCGTCTTAGTCCCGGTGGGTGGCCGGACTGGCAGCTGCGGCGCATGTGGGGGCCTCCCTTTGACCCTCAACGGACCAGCGAAAGGGGCTAGAATCAATATGCCTGAGGGGGAGCTTCCAGGACACTGCCTCGAGCACCTCTCGCTCATACCACTAACACACACACCAAATGAACTCACAAGGATACACTACACCAGTCCGCTTCTTTAATCCCCCCCCCCCATATTAGTAAAAATAAAATGACAAAGTCAACTAAAACTTCAGCAGGTAATAAAAACGCCACCTGCGCCTCTTCCTCGGGCTCGCCAAGCTCGACCCCTCCCTCTTCGGACGATGAGCAACCTACTCGTCGTCCAAACAAACAAGGGCGGAAAGAACCGGGCAAACCGCGTTCATCTCCCCCTTCTCCCCCTAGTAGCCCGGGCAACCCGGCTACTACAAGCACACGACACAGCGTGGACCCTAAACTGTCGGACATGGAGCAAATTTGCGCATACGTCCAAATCATCCACGGCCAGCTGGCACGGATGAGGGCCAACGCGACAGGACCTATGCGGGACCTCGTAACTAGTTGCCTCTTCGAAATTTCGAAGCTGGCTATAAAAGCTAATGCCCCCCCAACGACATCGCCCCCTGCCACTCCCCCCCTGCGGGAAACTGTGGCGGCTGTCGTGAGGGAAGAGCTGCGTAGGGCAATTGCCCAGCAGCCAGTGCCACCAGCCCCCCAAACTCAAGGAGATTCAACGAGCCAGGGTAGTACCCCAGGCCCCTCATATGCGGCAGTAGCCGCTACTGCGCCTTCCTCCCCCCCTCATGGAGCTGAGGCGGAATGGCAGTCTGCCAGGGCCAGGAAGCGCAGAGGGAAGAATAAAAAGGCCCCAACTAAACAGGCCGAGGGCAGCGCCCCGCCTACGCCTCTGCCCAAAAACAAGGGCAAAAGTAAAAATAAAAAGCCTCCACCGCTTGCCAAACTTCCCCCTAAAAACCCGCGACAAAACGTGGTAGTGGTTAGGCGGACATGTGAGGAAGGAGAGGCTGGTCCCTCCAACCCTGACGCAATGGAAGCGCTTATGCGGGGTGTCCCTGCTACGGACCTTCAAGCACTAAGCGTCCGAGTGCTAGACATCCGCACCGCAGTGGGAGGTGGCGCCGTCATTGTGACAGAAACGCCAGAAATGGCCAAGGCGCTCACGAGCCACATTTCCACAAAAAAGGAGTTGAAGCTCCAAGCGTCAGCCCCCCTGGGTCGTTTCCCACGCCTGCTATTGTGCGACGTGCGGATTGACCTTCAAAGAGGACTTGGCCCAACAAGTTGTTGAACTCACCCCTGCGTTAGGCTTGCAGCCGCAGGACGTCAGGCCTCTCTTCACCAAAAAGCGTGGCAGGGAGAAGGATTGGGTGATAGAGGTATCACCCAGCCTGTACAAAACTAGAGGGCAAGGCACCTCCAAATAGCCTGGCAGCGGTGCGCCATACGAAAGTACCAAGCCCCCACTCAGTGCTACAAATGCCAGCGCTATGGCCACCTGGCAGTGGCCTGTACAAGACCTGTTGTGTGCGCCTGGTGCGCCTTGCCACATCTGAGTAAGGAATGCAAGCGTGATGCTCCTCAAATGTGCCAATTGCGTCGAACGCAAAATCCAACAGGTTGCACACTCCACACGAGACGCACGCTGTACCATTCGTCAGCGAGCAATTGCCCTCCAGGAGTCACGAGTGGATTATGAATAGGTCAAAAACAGTTCGAATCCTTCAGCACAACACCAATAAGAGTTGCCCAGTTATGGCTGAGTTGCTGCAAAATGCACTCAAGAAACGCTGCAGTGTCCTCGCCATACAGGAACCATACATAGGATCCAAAACTCTTGGTCTGGGATCGCAGGCACGAGTGGTGGCTGGAGCAAGAACGGGAGCCAAGGCAGCAGTGGCCTGCATCCACTTGACATGCTCGCACTCACTCACCTGAACAGCCAGCACTTGGCCGCTGTGCTCATCCGAGCCGGTGGCTTTGAGCTGGTTGTAATATCATTTTACAGGCAATTTGGCGCGCCAGTTGCCAACAGCCTTGAACCACTCGAGCGGGCTCTAGCAGGCCTATCAGGACGACCCTGCATAGTCTGTGCCGATGCAAATGCCAGATCACCATTGTGGGGATCCCCAACCCTGGATGGGGCGGGCGAGGCGTATATAGAGCTGCTCACCAGGTACAACTTGATTGTTGCCAACGACCCCATGACTGAGGCGACCTATGATGGTCCGGGAGGAAGGTCGTGTATAGACGTCACAGCCGTGTCTCACACCCTGCTACTCAAATTGCAGGGTTGGAGAGTCGTACCAGGTGCAACGCAGAGCGATCACATGGTTATTGACTTTGCCATCACGGATGACAACATCCTCTGCAAAGACACGCGTGAAAAGCGATTCCGCACAAAAAATGCTGACTGGCCACAATTCTGTAGGGTACTGGAAGGTGAACTGCGTGCTGCGGACACCGATCTAATAGCGCAAGCATACACACCTGAAGAGGTGGACAGCAAAGTGGACATATTTACCACAGCACTGCACTCTGCTGGGCTCTCTGTACTTGGCCAACAGAAGCACAGGGCGATCAAAGTCCCATGGTGGACTGAGGAACTAAATCCCCTCAAGCAAAGTGCAAATAGAGCCAGAAGGATGTACCAAAACACTCGTGACCCTGATGCCAGAGCAACACTCCGAACTGCCTTCATCCAAGAGAAGAAGGCCTTCCACCGCGCCATCAAACGAGCCAAACGGCAAGGCTGGCGAAATTTTGTGGAAGTGGAGAGCTCTGGGAAGGGGCAGACACTACAAGTCCTCCATAGGAAAAGCAAATGTAGAGCAGGTCTTAGCTGCGATGCAAAATGAGTCAGGCTGGGCCTGCAGCATCGAACGTTCACTGGAAACCCTCCTTGAGAAGGCGTTCCCAGATGACCAAGTAGCTCGAGACACTGAAGCCCAGAGGGCAGCAAGGGAGCTGATCATGGACCCTCCGAACGAGCCCGACATCCCACTGTGGACAACAGGCGACCTCGGCAGGGCCCTTGCGACCTTAAAGCCCAACAAATCCCCCGACCCGGATAAACAAGAAAGCAAAATGCTAAGGAAGGCTGAGCGACCGATCTCCAGCGGCCTCCTTAATTTATATAATGACTGTCTGCTGGTCGGACAGTTCCCCACTCAGTGGAAGACTGCGCGTGTTGTCACTCTTCAAAAGGGAGGCGACCGCAATCAGTCAGACCCGCGATCATGGAGACCACTCAGCCTTCTTTCCATATTAGGCAAAACACTAGAAATCTTGATGTTGCAGTCCCTCGAAGGAGTCTTTGGCCGCAACCTCACAGGCAGGCAATACGGGTGTACCAAAGGAAGGTCCACGCAGGATGTCATTGTCGAGATCCGGCGTGTTTCCCTGCTGGCACCGGCTAAGTACGTCGTAGCAGTTCTGATTGACATCAGAGGGCGTTTGACAACCTTTGGTGGCCAGCGCTCCTTAATGAACTCAAAGGTAGGGAATCCCCGCAACCTGTACTCGCTCGTCAGAAGTTACCTGACAGACAGAACTGCTACGATCGAAAGTAGGCATGTCTCCGTCCAGAGAAAGATTGAGAAGGGGTGCCCACAGGGCTCGGTCCTAGGACCAGCACTCTGGAATGCCTTCTTCGAAGGTCTTCTCAGGAAACTCATGGAGACTGACTGCGAGCCGTACGCCTATGTGGATGACTTGACTGTGCTGATCTTTGCAGAGTCAGTCCGCCAAATTGAAGAAAAAACCCACCACGTGCTCCGCACTGTCAACCAATGGTGCGAGCATGTCAAGATGCAGGTGGCTGAGGAAAAAACCCAGCTAATCCTCTTGAAGGGGAAAGTGAATAATCCACCCACAATACGCTTTGGCGGCCACAGGCTCCTTCTTGAGAAGCACGTCAAGTATTTAGGAGTGAATATAGGTGAGAGGTGGGGTTTCAACCAACACCTCCAGTCCCTTAAAGGCACTACCATTGCAAGGTTTGCCTCACTGCGTGCCATTACTAAGGCCACTTGGGGTGTGTGTTACCACGACACCATCCTCATGTATAAGGCCATCTATTTAGGTGTGATTGGCTACTGCCCCGTTGTCTGGGCTAGCAAACTAACAGTCAATCAAAAGAGAGTATTGGCCCAATCCCAGAGAGCTGCGCTCCTGTGGATCACCAAGGCCTACAAGACTGTATCAACGGAAGCACTCCAGGTGATCACTGGTCAGTTACCAGTTGATTTGGCTGTTGAGTGCATGATTGACAAGTGGAGAGTGAAACGGGAGCTTCCCCCGCTTTGGGCTGAACTCCGTGCGGAGCTCACCACAGAACAGAAACACCCCGCCATCGATGAATGGGCTCTAGAGAAATGGCAAGCGAGATGGGAATCCTCGTCAAAGGGACGTGATACGTATGAGTTCTTCCCCGACATCCGTGAACGTCTTTCTAGAAAATGGGTTGAGCCAGACCACTGGACGAGCCAGTTCCTCACGGGACATGGTGACTTCAATGCGCGGCTCCACTTCTTTTCTCTAAAAGACTCTCCATTATGCACGTCTTGTGCCTCCAGTGCGGAGGAAACAAGAAACCATGTGCTGCTCCACTGTAGTTTCTACAACAGTGAGCGACGGTTGTTGGGAGGGCAAACGAACTTAGCAGCTTTGACTGCTACAAAGGAAGCCTATAATCATTTTGCAAAGTTCGCAAAGAAGGTAATGGCTAAGAAACGTGGTTATAGTTGATCAGTCCTTTGAAACTTGCCACCCAAGTAAACAGTAAGATCAGGTAGGGAACCAGATTAAGAACTACTCCCAGATGGTACGGGATTCCTCAGGTGGTCACCTCCGCGCGGTAACACACGGGCAACAGCTCTCTACGGTGAGACTGGCTAACGACCACATACCTGCCGTACCTCCACAGGTCTGAGTTCGGTAGATGCTGCAGGGGCCGGCCTCTTGCATATTAGCGAAACCGCAACTACTATGACTGATATAACCCTCGTCGAGGGTTTAGGTACAGTCATCAAATAAAGAAACAGACCTGTGTGTGTGTATGTGTATGTGTGTCTGTGTGTCTGTGAACGATTTTTAGAGAAAACCACCGTACCAAATCAGCTCAAACTATATATCTCGCCTGTAGGTTACCATGGGACGCCAAAATAAGGGTATGAACAAAATCCACCGAAATTTAATTATAGTTATCATAGTGATCAAAACTAAATATTTTTTTTCTCAAAAACGGCTCTAACGATTTTGATAAAAGTTTTTATATTGATAGCTCTCGATAAGGCAACTATGCCATAAAATTCCCATTTGTTGGAAAATGACGAGAGCAGCACAATAAATTATCAAAACTTTCGACGAAATCGAATGTAGCGCGGTTTTTAGAGAAAACAACCGTACCAAATCAGCTGAAACTTGATGTCTAGCCTACAGGTTACCATGGGACACAAAACTAAAGGTATGAACAAAATCCACCGAAAGTTAATTATAGTTATCATAGTGATCAAAACACCAAATTTTTTGCTTAAAAACGGCTCTAACGATTTTGATTAAAGTTTTTATATTGATAGCTCTCGATAAGGCAACTATACCGTAATATTCCCATTCGTGGGAAAATGACGAGAGCAGCACAATAAATTATCAAAATTTTCGACGAAAAGCGTTTTTAGTGCAGTTTTTTCCTTATAAACTTCGCTGGAATTTTTGTAGAATGTGAAAGAAAATTGGTATCGTAGTCCAATCCAATACCTAAACAGTGAGTGTTTAAAACCGCTCATGAGATAGATGGGGCTCACTCCAGAAATTCCTGAATTTCAACTACCACTGTTTCGCTTACTTCCAGTTCTAAAAGTGTTTACCCAATAACTCTGCAAAAGTAATTACTATCCTTCTTCGAAAAATTTGTGTTTACAGCCTCATTAATTATCTGTGTACCAATCGCTCAATAATGGTCCTGCAATGAGTACGAGAAGCACAATAAATTCTGGAACTGTAAGCGCTACTGCTTCCTGCTGCCGCAAAGCGTTGTTTGACCAAGTTCAAATTAACTGAGTGATAAATGAATTGATTAAATGGAATTAGCCATGTACAAAGTGAATTGTTGTAGAGCTAAGGAAAGTTGTGTGTTGCAACGCACCAGATATTTTTTACTAATTTCGGGGAGGGGGGAGGGGGAGATTAAAGAAGCAGACTGATGTAGTGTATCCTTGTCAGTTCATTTGTTGTGTGTGTTAGTGGTATGAGCGAGAGGTGCTCGAAGCAGTGTCCTGGAAGCTCCCCCTCAGGCATATTGATTGTAGCCCCTTTCGCTGGTCCGTTAAGGGTCAAAGGGAGGCCCCCATATGCGCCGCAGCTGCCAGTCCGGCCACCCACCGGGACTAAGACGTATGAGGGATTTTTCAGCTGCTGCTCAGAGTCAGCCCTCGGCCACTGGTGATGTGGTGAGCTATTACCGCCCAGCTGCCCCAGGAACGCTCAAACCTGGTTTTTCCCCCTCTTCATTCCGAAGGCCGCACCTATATAGGGGATCGCTCATAGGTGTTAGTGAGCTACTTCCAGGACTGTCTTTCACTCATTGTGAGTGTTTTAAGTCAATGTGTTCTGCCACGTGAGCCGTTGCAGTGTATTTTGTATCTGGAATATGTTGTGTATGTCAGTGTCGTGAGCTTTAAGCCCCTTTAAGGCCAGTTTTTACGGCCACGCAGAGGATACGGCAGGAGAATTCTGTCCCCCTTCCTGCGAGGGGTGTGTTCTGCGATCCCAGCTCAAGGTAGGGGGTTCCCAGTGTGTCATGTATGTGGAAGAAGTGTAAGTTGTGTCCCTTTAAGTTCGGCTATACGAACACGCAGGGAGTATGGCAGTGGAATTCTGGACCCCCAACTGCAGGGTGAGCACAGTGTGGCGACAGTACACTGTGACGCCCAGCCACAGTTAAGCCTCGTTGAATGTAATCCTGCGGGGACCTCATAGAGGTGAGGTCATTCCGGCTGGGCCCACCCGACTGTTCATTTTAGTCGGCTCATACGACACGCAGGGAATACGTCAGCGGTATTCTGGACCCCCGACTGCAGGGTGAACCTCACCCAGGACGCTGAATATTAAGTGAACAAGTTGATCTAAAGCATAAGGAACTGGATTTCCGAAGATCTCTTGCAAACTGTGGCAAGCAGGAAATGAAGTAGTGGCCAAGCTGGCTGGAGGAAGTAGCAATTGAATTTGTTTGCAGTTGTGTTAACATATCTCTTAACTCAAGAAAATCCTAATAAATATTAAAGGTAGCTGCAACCCTACTTTATATGTATCTAAAGGGGCTATCCGAACCAGCTTATCTTGTGTTTTTGTTAATTACAAATTCCATTTGGTAAGGCTAGTCCATTATCAAGTACGAAATAATCATGTTATCTGACGAAGATGCAGATGATTTTTTAGGTTTTTAGATTAAATTGAGAGAGTTAACCATTCAATGCGTAGGTATGTGAGGCATAATTTGGAGTTACCACGTACTGTTATTTATGATGATAGTGAATGGTGATTCTTCCGATAATAGAGGATTATTTTTTTCTGTGTTTCTGCGTTTTTGTGCTACAGGGGAAGTATGAAAGTAAGAAAGCCTCTATCACTATGCTTGAAGCATTTTAGTGAATTATCTTATTTATTAATTTTAACATATTCGATGCAACAGGAAGTATGCAGGTGTAAATAACTTTAACATAAAAAGTATAGTCAATTAGTTCAAAACAACAACGAAGATGGCAGTATATGGGATTTCTGAAGATCTCTTGCAAACTGTGGCAAGCAGGAAATGAAGTAGTGGCCAAGCTGGCTGGAGGAAGTAGCAATTACCACCTCAATGCTCTTGTTGCTATGAGACAAGCATTGACTAAATGATCAAGTAACATCATGGAAATGTTGAATAGAAAAGCATACAAGAATAATATTGTTAGGTTTTGCGCAAGGAAGGCAATTAATACTAGACTATTAATAACAACGGAACACGAGCATTGAACATTCAATCCAGAATTGAATTATTTTATTTATCGATAACTGAGAGCGAAACTCGATGCTTTTTGTCAATGACACGTATTTAGAAAAATTGTTATTATAATAGGGTATTGGTTGGTAGCAGTCTTATCAGGTTTGGTTGAATGTCTTCAAAACATACTGCCCAGATTGCACTCATCCTCCTACAAATTTTACAACTTTCGAGTAGTCTTCGATCATGAGAGCCCTTACTGTTAATTTTTGAACCTGGTTTCTTGGCAAATTATGAGGATCCAGCCTGGAGGACCAATGCCCAGTGTAAAGATGCAAAGAAAATTAACTACGGGTGAAGAAACAGTTTTGAAGTAAACTGTATTAACATTGATATATAGTGGTTCATCTGATTTCCACAAATGACATGCGAATAAGAGAGTGGGAGTTCTGAATCATGAGTGACACTTTGAAGTTTGTCTCTGGGATTAGATAGTGTAAATTGGTGATTAGACAACTGATATAAACAAACAGTTGAGAATAGACATGCCTCAGCATGGATGAGCTTGATCTCAGGGCATTGAGTGGGAATGGGTGGGGGTGTTGAGGAACTCCCCTAGGTAGAGATGGAAAGCCCTTTAAGGAACATACGTGGCGGTTGTATGTTTCAGGGGACTAACTTCTATAGTCAACTAGGATGCTCTGAAGAATGTCTGACGAAGTAGTTTCCAAAGTTTGTTATGAATATGGGGAACGAATTAACAGATAACAGACGTAATTTTTGGTTTCTGGAAAACAAAGCTTTCTGGAAGACCTTGACTTTACTCTAAACAGTGACATTGTACAAGGCCTAGCTAGATCAACTTTCCCACCAGGGGTGAAACACTAGATCTGGGGTTTGATAGGAGAAAATGCTGATTGGGTGCGCACAAATGTTGGAGCGGGGCACTTTTCAGTTTTGTTTATTTCTGGGTCTTGATTTTTCGTTGGGAAATATCGTCGTTTCATTAAAAATTGAAATAGTTTATTTAAAATTTTCTCAAAGATGATACGTTATGTCGGTATGTTGCAATTTAGACCAATTCACCAGTCAATTTATTTTTCTGGTGTTAAAAAAAAGTGTCCACAAGCTGTGAACATTGGTTTGATTGCAGTTCACAGTGTTGCAATTTTCTTCATTCAATTCATGGACAATTTAATAATTCAGTGTGAAGTCTATCGGAAGCTATATGTTTTGTACCTGTGATGAGACATATATGAGTGCAATTTGGGGAAAAGGGCTTCAATAATAAAACGGATTTTGAACAGTTGTATATTTCCACTGAGTTCGAGTTACAAAGCTATATCCATTGATCGATGACGGTTAGGTCATCGTCAATAATTAGAACGCAACTCAAACTTAGTGGAAATAGACAATCAATCAATAGACAATCTTCCGTTGCAATTTATTTAGTTTTAGTTCATAGGGAAGGGGTTCATCCCTCACCCTCCAGAGCTTCAGGAGCATGAGTTGGCCCACTGAAACCAGTCTTACAGACATGAGTGCCACCCATCTTACGGATGTGTTTCAACACCAACGTCTCCTTCCTTCTAATTGCAGAGCCACACAGGTTGACATCTCACAATGCCTTGGGTGAGCTAACCCTCTGCACTCTATTTGCTGCAGAAGTCATCTGTAGTCATTAATTCTACGAAGATTTTTACATTCCTTCCCACTTATTCGGGCTCAGTAGTATATTGAATTCTCCTTATTCAAGTACACTCTTGTACCAAGCGTGCACTACTGAAGAAATTATGCTTCTCTCAGGTATTGTTGGTGTGAGAAATGTTGAAGTCGTTTTCTCAATCGCTATCATACCAATATCTGCTATGGTTTGATTGTTTTAGTGGTGCGTCCCTGCTAGGAGATTGCCCACGGCGAAATTTCCTCGAGGGTAATACATTGAGAAAATGAAAAATCATTTTACTTAGTAAAAAAACTAATGGTACGGACATACGGTTGTAATAAGGTTGTAGTTTTACACAATTAGCATTAGTGTTTTCATCCTAGTTATTTCTGAGAAACTGTTCAAAGGTTATGGTTGAAAACACCTTACACCACTTTGATTAGTTGGAGTTAGAAATGTCAAGTTGCCAGCGTGGAAATTGTTGAGAAATAAGATGCCCATCGTTACAAGAGATGCGCTGAGGGGTGGTATTATTCACTAAATTACTTCACAATCTTGGTTGGATTAATTGGTTTCTCGCATGTGGATATCCTCTAAACCTACCCCTGTTTGGTGGGGCTAATGGCTCAAACCCCAATTTTGATTGTTCACAGTGGTAGAGATTTGAGTCATTATTTCCATTGCTCATAGTCATCAACTTGTTGGTTGTAAGCTGTTGCTCTGTAATTACCTTTTATCACTGGAGTGATCACAAACTACACAGGTTAATGCTTTTCCAGAAGTTTTGAAGCTTGTTCTCACAGGACGAATGGGAGAAGCTATAGAGAATACAAGACAGTTATATCACGGGCTTCTTGAAGAAAGACCTAACCTTCACTTCATGTTGAAATGCAGGCAGTTCATAGAGATGGTGAATGGATGTGACGTTGAACCACAAAAAAGGGCACATGTAGGGCACACATCTGTAATAATGTCAACTGAATTATTTAGGTAAAAATGTCCATCACTTAACGTAATGTTACATCATTTGTTGGTTACTTTTCAATATAGTAAAGTAAGTTTTAAAACTCAGTTGATTCAGGATGTGTGTTTGATTATTTAATATATTATGAACATTTTTGTTGTTTGTTTTTGTCTCCTCTTGGGGCCTTTTGAAAGTAGACTGTGAATTAAAATTGTCAATTTCTAAACGTGCATCTCTATCACTTTTGGCCTCTTTTGACGCTTTCTTAGGGTCATATTCAGAGACATTCCTTAAGAAATTTATCAAGTTTGAATTTGTTTGCAGTTGTGTTAACATATCTCTTAACTTAAGAAAATCCTAATAAATATTAAAGGTAGCTGCAACCCTACTTTATATGTATCTAAAGGGGCTATCCGAACCAGCTTATCTTGTGTTTTTGTTAATTACAAATTCCATTTGGTAAGGCTAGTCCATTATCAAGTACGAAATAATCATGTTATCTGACGAAGATGCAGATGATTTTTTAGGTTTTTAGATTAAATTGAGAGAGTTAACCATTCAATGCGTAGGTATGTGAGGCATAATTTGGAGTTACCACGTACTGTTATTTATGATGATAGTGAATGGTGATTCTTCCGATAATAGAGGATTATTTTTTTCTGTGTTTCTGCGTTTTTGTGCTACAGGGGAAGTATGAAAGTAAGAAAGCCTGTATCACTATGCTTGAAGCATTTTAGTGAATTATCTTATTTATTAATTTTAACATATTCGATGCAACAGGAAGTATGCAGGTGTAAATAACTTTAACATAAAAAGTATAGTCAATTAGTTCAAA
Organism: Pachypeltis micranthus; assembly: GCA_020466155.1. NCBI lineage: Eukaryota > Metazoa > Arthropoda > Insecta > Hemiptera > Miridae > Pachypeltis > Pachypeltis micranthus. The sequence goes on along the minus strand of CM035768.1, from coordinate 85,445,479 downwards.
ACAACAACGAAGATGGCAGTATATGGGTGGTTGTCAGTGGCTAGAATCACAAGTGTTTCTCCCCTGTACAACAGAATATCAAACTAGAATAAATACTTATTATGGGGGGGGGGGGGGCAAAAAATCATCAAAGTTGTGTGTACACCATCAACTGCAGGAGGCCTGTGACTCACTGAATATACTTATCTATATCCATGACTCAATTCAATGCCACAAATCACATTTGAGAAAGAAACCCCAAAAAAAAGTATATAGTTCGGTAAAGTAACCTTGGAAAAATATATTTTAACTCTGTGTAGGGATGGTGCAACATTTGTTTGTAGGAACACTGTGTATGTTGGGAAGTAAAATAATGAGAAAAATTGTACAAGCAGTTCACGTTAAGTTAAAAGTGAGTGTTTTTCGCAATACTGCTTTCAATAGTTTTACGTACTTTCAGATTGTCTGTGAAGACGGTCGTTAAGCCAGTCATCAATCAGCCGAGTCATCGAGGAATTCAGCACTCTATCTCTGGGAATTATTCACATTTCCAAGAAACCTACATGATTTGAAAAGTGACTTGTACCGAATTGCCAATTTCCCTAATGTTGGGTGTATCTATTGCACCCACATTACAATTTGCCGCAGATGAATTTTACGTACTTACTTTGAATCATGAAAAAAAAAAAAAGTTAAAGTGGGGTAAAAAACGTTTTAGATCCTTTTACCATGCTCAAAAACATTTTGCTGTTTCCTGAGCAACGAAAATCACTACGTGCTTAGGTCAAGTTGAGAACAACAAACGACCATGTTCTTCTACTTACTTCCACGCAAGCCGCTATTCACGCAGAATTCTGCAGCAATAGCCTCCCACTTCTGTTTTTTGCTGCAGCAGTCACAGCAGCCGATATTTCATTTTCTACTATTTTGGCATGTTTTAATGCCAGCTCCTTCAACATTACTTTCTCCTCAGCTGAGAAGTTGATTATTTTCTTTTTAGCATCCCTTATTTGTTACCTGCCAATAAACCTATGATGGCAACCATAATACATGTCATAATAATAACCAAGCGTGTTAACTAAAAGCATAAACTTCTATGCCCACTTAACTTTGGTATGGTGGAATGGTAGAATGGAGATGAAATGGCAAAACAAGATGACATTTGACGGAAAGATACGAATGTTGTGTCATTACCAAAATGTTCAGGTCAAGCTTGGACTAACTGGGGATGAAGTGATGCAATGGAAAGTGAAGAGGGTTGTAGGGGTTTTAAGCTATGGGAAACCCAATTTGAGCTGGCTGTAAGGATTTTGGGAAAGTACGAGTTGGAATTAACAAAGCAACTGGTTTCTATTGTATCGGGCGTGAAAGAAAAGCAAATGATTTGCAGAGTTTACACTTTGAGAACTGTAAACTGAGAATGGGAGAAATGCCAATGGGGGTCATCAGCATGTCAGACGCAACAGACACAAAACTATAAAACGTTGCAAACACTTGAATTCAAAACCTACTAGGAATTTACAACTTACGCCGTTGAATGTTACTGTGGTAACTATTGCTAAGATCACGTTGAGAATTTCTTTTAAAATACTTAAGACATTTTTAAGTTAGGATTTCTTCGCTGAGATTTGCCTTAGGTGAGTTTGTGAATAGAAAATATTTCTTAAGATGAAACATTTTTTAGCTAAGATATTTTAAAGAAATATTTAAGGAGTGTCTCTGAATGCCACCCAAAATATAGTTTTAGCGATATTCTAGCTTTAGGGAGATTTGTGCATACAAATGTAAGAAAAGTCTTAACTTAAGACATGTTAAAGAAATTTCTTAACAATGTCTCAAGGAGCATCTCTGAATAACTGAGTAGTACACGAAAACTCAATCAAACCCAAAATTCGTTGTTCAAGCGGCACAGTAGTCTCCATTGTGATATATTGTGTACCTAAGATTAATTGGCTAGGAAGTAGTGAATGCTGGGAACGCTGCAACCTATAAAAAAATAACGTCATAGAATCTGAATTCAATGAACTCTCTTACACCTCATGTACTAGGTGCATAATCCAAAGCGTGAAGTTCTCAATTCTTTTTTACTATGTTGCAGTATTTTAATGAAATGCAGTGATGCTTGAATGCTTCTGCATTACTAAGACTTATTATAATTCTAAGTTCTATAACTATCAATTTTAGTGAGATGAATGGGGTCAAATCAGTAGATGAAGCAATGGATTCTGAAGAGAAAAATGGGTATTCTTGCAACCCTCACAATGGATTTAGTCAAGAAGAATTCCCAGATGCCAGTGAGTTCAGATAGCTATAATTTCTTCGAGAATAGCAGTTCGAGAAGATTAAATAATAATTCATACATCTAGATTATTAGATGCCATTACTTGACAATAAATTTATCTGCATTGAATACAAAGTGAAATCATTTGTTTTATGACCCCTCAAGGTATGGACTATCCAGGGACCAAAAAATTGTGCGGTGGAAGTAGACCAGCAATTGAGAGAATGCTGGAGTTTGGAAAAGAGCTGTACAGTTACAGTCAATCTCTAACAGATAAATATGGCCCGAACCAAGATAATAGTAAAATGCTCCAGGTAAATATTTGATTTTCACAACGTTCCAAAATGATTCATTTTCAACAATCCTGTGTGCCAGGAGCTCACTTATGCAGCTGCAACAGGATTGCGAATAAGCAATATTCCTTAGGCTTTGTGAGAGCCTTACTAAGAAACATTGCATGCCCAGGAAACATTTCTTGGTAATGAATTTGAAATTACCAGCCTGATTGTGTAATCACTTTCATTTTACAAGGCTAGAGGTTGGTTTATCAATTCTTCAGTTAAAACAGCAAATTGGTTGCTACCAAGCTAGCTTTAAACAATATGTGGTGAAAGGAAATAGTGGTCGGTCGAATCGCGTTTATCAAACGCCAATTGACTGACAGTTAGCTAGCAGGAGTCTGAATGCGGGGAAAAAAGGGTGGCCGCTATGCCCACACGAGAATCCCTTCGAACAAATGTACTGAGTGACTCCAACTAAGTGTGGACACGAATGAGAATGAACGACTGAACCTAATCAGCTGAACCTATTCACAATCCCACATCGGACGGTCACAGAAAGTTATGAGCACAAAATATATTTCTCATTGAGGTCAAAACGCATAATTCTCGCCTATCGTTCACTCTAAATTCATGCTCCAATAAGCATGGAAGGTCAATAATAATCAGAAACAACCAAAAAAGTAAGGTATACTTCTCCATATATTTTATATGGTTCACTGTTTCCTACAATTCCAAAAGAATCAAAATGGAACTCCACAGCAATCGTCTTGTCATACATTACCCATACTAGGTCACTCAAGCAATGACATAATGTAAGTAGGGGCAACCCTATAAATTCCGTAACATTCATCTCTATCAGTTTGTACGTACACAGTTAGGGACACCATTGCATTGCATTGGTAAAACCCGCCGAACGTACAAAGGGGATTAGGAAAGTTGTGATTTGTCGAACCAGATTTTGGGACTAATGGAATAGAAATGTAAACATTCTAGGAAAGCTCTAAATTACTTTTCGATCTTGACGTAAGTTATATCACTCACGAATGTAACGTGGTAGGTTGATGATAAAATATTAGTTCTGTATTTACCGAGGCAGTAAAACCTAAGCCTTAGGAGTTTCTTCATTGATGAAATTGCGTTATTTCGATTACTGGGCGACAATCGGAACCTAATATGAAACACACAGATCTACGTCATCTAGTGTATCAAAATACTCGATTCTCGGATGGACTTGGTACGCGTTTATCTCTTCGTTGGAGAAATCAGAGTCTGTGAGCTCCCAGTTGGAGTCCATTGCTCACAAAATGATTTTAAATTGAGTTGGCAAGACTCCAATAAATAATAGAACGATAATAATAATATTTTAAGGAGAGCACTAACGGAAACAGATCGAGGCAAGTGAAACACGATCGAACATGGCTGCCATCCGATTTTTCAGCTAACTACAACTATCACTGCAATGACAGGCCGGAAATGAATAAACACAGATAATAAATAACTAATAACAGATCAAGGCGAGCGAAACACATTATTTGACAGAGATAACGGTGTTAGACTGAGTCGGAATGATTAAAGAAGATTCACCAATTAAGTCTAGAAAAATTGATTTATGTGCAATGATAACAAGGAGGGAGAAAAAAATACAAATAACCTAAATGCTCCGAAAAGAAACAATAAAAAAATTAATTGCTAAATGAGAGCCTATAAAATAAAGTTAAATTCTGCACAATGAAAATAAAACCGTCTGACCGTGTTCATCCGTAGCACGCGCGAGCACAATACCCGTGGTGGTTCGAGGAGGAGGAGGACCGCGTTCGAAGATGGAGCGGTGGTAGATGATGGAGAACCTAACTCCGATCTATTTGTTGGCGGTTGCAATGTATGAAAACTGGAGACAGTTTTTAAACAGGGCGGAATTCTGATGACCCTGTGGCCCAATTTGTCAAAAAGGAATAAATGCTATTGCAGTTCAGGTTCAGGTCATTAGCAGATCGAGCACTAGTAGACAACGAGTGACCAATTGCCGGAAGAGCCTCCCCCCCTCCCCAGGAGTTGGGGGCGTTGGTAGAGATGCAATTGCCTACAATCCGCTATAGGTTGATTCCGGGACCTTTTTTGATGCGAAGAGCTTGATGAGTCACTGTTGCTCCTTAACGAAATAAATAATAAAACAAAGAAAAAAACCGCCCGCCAAATTTGGGGAATCTCAAATTTCTAAAGGGTCTTTATGATGGGGGGGGGGGGTTATATAAGGAAGAAGTGGTACCAACTTGACTACCAGTCTTTTATATGTTGAGGTAGGGGTTTGAATAGTCACCACCTGAACGATGCCATCCTTCCCTGGATGGGTCTCAATGATACAGGCAAGAGGCCAGTGCAGGGCTGGAACATTGCCATCCTTCAAAAGGGCCAACTGCCCTAACCAGATTGTTTGATTGCTTAAGCCATTTTGGCCTGGACTGCAAAGTAGATGAATATTCTACCCTCCATCTTTGCCAAAAATGCTGAGTCATTCGGGAAACCAATTGCCAACAATCCAGCAGATGTAACTTGGTGTCCAACAATGGTGTTCCAGGGGGCGCACAAATTTGGGTACCAATTAAAAAGTGTCCTGGAGATAGATACTCGCATTCAGAGGGGTCAGCTGATAGTGGGCATAAGGGCCTTGAATTTAAAACTGCTCCACACCTAGAGAGCAGGGAAGTAAATTCTTCAAAGGTTAAAGAATATAAGATAATTATCCTTAAACCACTTCCAAATGTATTTGAGGTGTGACGATGCTGCTATGAAGTTACTGCCGCAATCAGACTCAATTTCTATGGGGAGCCCTCTTCGTGAAACGAATCGGTCCAAACATGCCAGAAACCCCTTAGTGGATAGAGTGCTGACCGGTTCTAAGTAAACAGCCTTGATGGATAAACAAACAAAGAGGCACGTATAACATTTATATGTGGCTGCTTTGCGCCGCAAAGGCTCTCTCAAAATGAAGGGGCCAGCAAAATCCACACCAACTGAGGAGAAGGCGCGTCCACCTTTCAGTCTGAAAGACGGAAGGTCTGTCATTTTGGGGTATTCTATGTGAGCCTTCAACTTATAGCACTTGATGCACTGAAAGGTGCGTGCTTGTGCCAATCTTCGTAGGGCAGGGATCCTGAATCTAGTTTGAATTAAGGCTTGTAAAAGAGAAGGGCCAGGGTGTAAATGGATTTTATGATAGTAATCTGCAATGAGTACGGATAAGTGGCAATTGTTCGGTAAAAGGACAGGTTGTTTCTGATTATATGGAATATTAGCATGATAAAGTCTACCGCCCGCCCTGAGCACTCCCTGACTGTCGATAAAGGGGTTCAGCTTGGCAAACCGTGTCATCACTTGTTCAGTGGAGTTATTGCGGAAAATGTAGAAGTTTTGCGTATGTTTTATGCAAGTTAATAGTGACTCCTCCAACTCTAATAGAGTGATGTACCCCTTTCGATTACACTGAGTATTTCTAATATTGTCGATAAATCGTAAAATCAAAGCAATAACTCTCAACAATCTAACGTAAGAGGAATGTCTCTTAATGATGTCAACTATGAAAGAGGAATATTGGGCAGAGAGCAGGACGGATTTTGGCTTGATTTCAGGCAGATTGGCCGGCTGAAATGAAAATGACGGCCATTCGAAAATGGGGGTTGCCAGCCATATTGGTCCATAACACCATAACTGGTGGTTCATAAGATCATTGGGCAACATTCCTCTAGATCTGCAATCAGCAGGGTTATCAACAGAAGCCACATGTCTCCACTGAGTGGAGGGAAGTATGGTAGTTATTTCGGAGATTCTATTCGCTACAGAGGTAGTTAACATGTGTGGCGGAGTTTCCAACCACCCCAGTACAATGGTCGAGTCTGTAAAAAATGAGGGGTCCAAAGACTGCTGGCCATCGAGCAGGTTCAAGAAACTAGATACAGATTTATATAATTTGTATAGCAAGTAAGCCCCGCATAATTCTAAACGTGGGATAGAAATAACTCGTAACGGAGTCAACTTGGTTTTGGCAGTAAGCGGATGCACATTAATTGATGTGTCTTTAATGATGCAGATGTACAAGACTGCACAGTACGCCTTCATTGAGGCATCACAGAATCCTACAATGTGATAAGTGAACGGCTTAACATTACTGACGTAACGTGGAATTCGAATGGATGATAGTGCATCGATATGTTCCAGGGAATTTTGCCATTCCACTCGATTGCTGAGAGGGATGGAGTCATCCCAATCTAATCCCATTTTCCACAATTTTTGAATAAAGCCCTTGAGAAGGACTACGTATGGAGATAGAAAGCCCAGGGGGTCGTACATCTTGGCTACAAAAGATAGGATTCCTCTTTTGGTACACGCCACTGCCTGGGTTTGAATTTTAAACTGGAAGCAGTCACTCACAGGATTCCAATGAAGCCCCAAAACCTTCATGCTACTTTTATCATCCATTGAAAGGGAAATCGGTTGACTATTGTGATCGACTAATGACACTGCTTGAAGGATCTCAGGACTATTGCTAGCCCATTTACTTAGGGAGAAATTTCCCCCTTTCATAAGTTCTATGAGCTGCTGTTGAAGCTCTATTGCTTCAGTTACTGTGTCCGCGCCTGTGACTACGTCATCTATATCAATATCTCACTCTAGTGCTCGGGAAGCTAAGGGGAAAAGCTGACTTTCATCAATAATCAGTTGTTTGATGACCCGTAACGCTAGGAATGGGGAACATGAAAGCCCGTAAGTCACCGTTTTCAGTTCATAAGTCTGTATTGCGTCAGATCGATCAAATCACCAATGTATACCTTGATACTGATAATCTTGGGGATGGACCCATATATTACGGTTGTTGGGTTTATTCTCGGAGGTCGATTGGTTCGGTGCCTTTTGCCCGGGGAATCGTCCTCCGTATTTACAAACAATCCCTTTCCCTTTCCTATGTCCCCTCTCTTACCTCTTTACTTCGGATTTTCCCTCCCATTTCGTCGTCTGCCGCTCGCCAGCATTGTACCTTTTTCAAGACGAAGCTAATTTTTTATTTGTGCTGTGAAGTTTTTTCGGAACTGATTCCATCACTCTCAACCCGTACTTCATTCGAAATTACGTCGCCTCCAAGACTAAGACCTGCTCTTTTATCCCCGGGGAACACTGAAGGTTTGGCGCAGATTGGTGAGTCCCATATTTTATTTCCCAGTTTGTGGATTATTGGGGGTGATTCTCCGGGTGATTGGTTTTCGGATTGGGGCTTCTGAGAGTAAACCCAGCACAATATTTGGGGGACATTTTGCCTATGGGCAAAAAAATCATGTCATGTCATTGTCATTAAATTACAGTCCACTTCCTAATGGGCAAAAAGGAGTGACTAATTCCCCCCTCATTGTTCTCAACATAGTCCTACCTTTTTGAATGGTTACTCCAGCCGGATATTGTTCAGTAATTATTTCATACAAAATACCGACCGAATAGAATTTTGAGAATAGTTTACGAATTGTTTGTGGAATAAGTTGATTCGTTTTTTATTTTAATCAATTCATTCGTGATTCCACAATTTGCGAATTAAAATCAATTGAATTAGGGTTTAATAATTGATTTTCAACGCGAGTTCGGGGGCAAATCCAGACGGAAGATCGTTCTTGTTACGATCTGTTACTGTTTGACGAAAACAACCCGCTCAAAGTTTTCGCTCTTGTTCGTTCTTGATTTGTTTTTGTGACGCTCGGCTCATCTTTCTCCTCTCCTTCCTATATCCTTTGTGTACATTTTGCGACCTTTAGAGGTTTTTAGTAAACCTTGCAGATTGGCTTCGTCTTAGTTTGATTCGATCCGAGACAAGATGGGGGAGGAGCAGAGGGCAACAGAGATGACCCGCCTTCTCCACCGACTGAAGGTGATATTCGGCAGATGGCAAAACTCAACGATCGAAAAGAACGCGTATGGTTGAGGCTACAACATTGTTATGATTTAATTTCAGGATTACCAAACAGACTGAACATTTTCAAGGCAAGGTCTGAACGCATCAATGATGTTTACGAGGAATTCAATCTAATATTAAATGAAATGAGTGATCTCGGGAGTCGCCATAATGCCCTAAAAATTGATGTTGGAAAATTGAGTGCTAGTTTTGACGATATGTATTATGAAGTTGTTGCAGCTTCCGATCAATACCTCAGGACTGAAAAGACATATCCTGCGAAGGAGGCGAGTCGAGATCACCCCAACAATGCTACCACAGGTGTGGGGGATAACCGGTCTACCATAGAGGCTGGGGAAGGGTCGAGGCCTTCCAGGGTGTCTCTTCCTAAAATTGTGATTCCACCCTTTTCCGGCGAAATTGGAGATTTTCCGGGTTTTATAGCTCTTTTTGATGCATTAATTCACAACGCTCCTCACTTAACTAGCATCGAAAAGTTCAGCTATCTGCTCAGTAATTTACGAGGTTCTGCACTTAGTTTGGCGCAGACAGTTCCATTTGCCCCTGGTAATTATGTTACTTGCTATAAGCTGCTGCAACAAACTTACACTCACAAAAGGTTATTAGCAACCCATTACCTTAACACCATATTTTCGATGACCCCAGTAAATAAAAAATCAGGTAGGGAATTGAAATCTTTCATAGATACCTTCCAGTCAACAGCAACTTGCATTGCTGATTTAGAAATCCCAAATTTAGCAGACTTTATTTTACTATTCTGGGCATTAAAATTAATCGGTGACGAGAAGAGGCAAGGTTTTGAGCAGAGGTGGCTGGATAGCGAACCGGATATGGGGTTCCCTACCCTGGGAGGTCTGATTCAGTATTTACGAGAGCAAGATTTAATTTCTGAACTAGTAAGTACTCCCACATCTTCTACTTCTAAATCTTCGGGTACGCTGCAGTTCAAACAGAGGCCTGAACACAAAAGAGTGCTAGCAGCGACCCAGTGCGATAAGACATTAATTTCAAAATGCCCAACGTGCTCTGGGGACCATAAATTGGAGAAATGTCCCACTTTGTTGCACGCTAACCTAGCAGAGCGGGAACAAATAATGCGCCGCTTGAGGAGATGTTTTAATTGTTTAAATTCTCACATGGCTAATGTGTGTCGATCAAAAAATGCCTGCACCATTTGTCACCGCCGTCACAGCACTTTGTTACACAAATCTGAAAACTCAGACCCGTCTAATGTGCCTGGGACGTCTCAAACGAAAATTAATCAAGAGTCGTCCAGCTCCCTTCCTCTTCCATCGCCTCACGAGAGGAAGGATTCAAATTCCCAAGTTAAGATTTCTCTCACAACTGCCTCCTGCCAAGAAAATACAGACTCTAATAAAACCGTAGCACTTTTAGGGACAGCAAGAGTGCATGTTTGCGATAAAAACGGGCAATGGCACTCTGCACGTGCAGTAATTGATCCTGGCAGTTCAATCAATTTTGTTACGAACAGTTTAGCCAGTCGACTAGGTTTAACTCGCACCACTTGTTCCTTCGAAATTCAAGGAATAGGGGAAGCACCACCTGTCGAGTCGTATGGGTTGATAAACGCTCGACTCTCACCATATTTTAAATCCATTGATGAAATTTCTTTGTCTTTGACGGTGGTCTCGAAGATTACTTCTAATCTTCCTACTCATCACATTCCAGCTGTTCTTCCCCAACACATCTCTGGACTTGTTTTAGCTGATCCTGATTTCTACAAGTCTGCACCAATAGATATGCTACTTGGTGTGCAAGCGTACTTTGACATAATGCCTGTAGAGCCGGCTCATATAAAGGGAAAGCCATCAGCAATATCTACTATTTTCGGTTGGGTTCTGATGGGGTCATTTCCCTTGGTGGAATCTACACCATCTTCTTTGCCCGCATTGTTGTCAGTTGCTGAACCGTTGGAGAACATACTCAAGTCTTTTTGGGAAAGGGAGGAAATTTCTGCACCCATACCCCTTTCCCCTGACGAGGAGTACTGTCTTCGATATTTTCATGACACTGTTCTCAGGGATGCAGAAGGCCGATATTCAGTTCGCCTTCCATTTCGGCATGGGCAGAAGCCGCAGTTCAACTCTACTCGAGCTCTAGCCTTGAATAGGTTGACGCGTCTCGAGTCAAAATTTTCAAAAGATCCAGCTTATTCTAAGTTGTACCGTGAAAATTTACAGGAATATATTAGTCAAGGCCACATGGTTCCAGCGAGTAAGCCCGCAGATTATATCATGACTCATCATGGAGTAGCAAAATCTACACCAACAGGTGAAAAGATCCGAGTCGTTTTTTCTCCTGCCGAAAAGGATGCAAGTGGTCGCAGTTTAAATTCGGCTTTACTTCCAGGTCCAAAACTACAAAGTGATATCTGACAAGTGATCAGTATATTTCGAACGTTTAAGTACGCCTTAGTATGTGATATCAGAGATATGTATCGCATGATCAATAAACATCCTGATGATCGTTACTACCAACACATTTTTTGGCGCGATCACCCAAATCACCCTGTGGTCGAATACGAACTCACCACTGTTACGTTCGGTATTTCCAGTAGTCCATTTTTAGCCCAGAACACCATTCGTCATCTAGTGAGAGAGGAGGGTCATCGTTGGCCTATGCAGCTCATGTATTGACTGAATCTTTATTCATGGATGATTGTCTTGCTGGATCTGACTCTGTAGAAGGCACACTCCAGCTCAAAGAGGAGTTGATATCTCTGCTATCCGCTGGCAAATTTGAATTGGGAAAATGGGCTAGCAACTGCCCGGAAATCATTTCCAATGAAACGCCGCTGTGCGAATTTCCTTCTCCAACCCCTTCTAGTGATGTTAAAGTGTTAGGACTCTGGTGGGACACCGTTTCTGATGAATTTAAGTATCGGATCAATTTAACAACGGAACCGGCAACCAAAAGGGGTATTCTCTCCAGAGTAGCTCGAACCTATGACTACAATGGTTATTTAGCTCCAGTAATCTTTAAAATGAAGGCCTTTTTTCAACAGTTACGGATAGCTGGCGTGGATTGGGATGACCCTCTCCCCACAGACTTGGATAGCTACTGGGCTAGAATATTGGCAGAGCTTCCTCTATTGGAAAATATTTCGATTCCGAGGTGGATATTCCCCACTAATTACCATAGCGTTCAACTAGTGGGATTTTCGGATGCTAGCTCAGCAGGTATGGCAGCTGCAATTTATTTGAGAGTTGAGACAGCTACAGGTGTAGACGTGCATCTGTTAAAGTCTAAAACAAGGGTGGCCCCTCTACGATCTTGGACGATTCCACGTCTTGAGTTGGGCGCTGCATGTTTGCTTTCTAGGCTGATCCGAACTTCCTTACCTTTGTCTGCCAATCTGGTGGTTTCAAGGTGATTTGTATGACGGATTCTGTGACGGTACTGAAATGGATCGCAACTCCACCTTACCGGTTACAAACTTTCGTTTCAAACCGAGTTGTACAGATAACAGACAATTGCCCAAACGCGTCTTGGTTTCATGTTAAGGGAGAGCTTAATCCAGCTGATCCCGCCAGTCATGGGCTGTTCCCTTCTCAGCTGGGAAATCATCCTTTATGGTGGTGTGGCCCTGATTTCTTGAAAGAAAATTTGTCAGAGTGGGCAGTGACCCCACACTTGGACTTTTCCAACACTCCAGAAATGAAACCCACGATGAATTTGGTGTTACATGGTGCAGAAGTGACTGAGGGAATAATTCAATTTATTGAACGGTTCTCTTCCTTCCTCCGTTGTGTTCGGGTTTGTGTCTGGGTTATTCGATTCATTTTTAATCTTACGTTAAAAAGGTTAAAGAGGCAATGTTCGGCTTATTTAGTGGGGCCCATTCTAGTCCACGAGTATCATGAAGCCACAGATTTTCTCGTAGAGAAGGTACAAAAACACTATTTTGACGTCCAGTTTGCAAAAGTTCGCAAAGGTTTACCTTGTTCAAAGAGGTTTGCAATGTTATCCCCCTTCATTTTTTCTGGAGGTTTCCTTAGGGTGGGGGGTAGATTAAAACAGTCGTCCCTACCATATGGGACAAAACATCCTATTTTGATTCCGCGGGAGAGTCATCTAGCTACACTTTTGTGTGACTATTACCACATGTATTCGGGACACGGGGGGCCTCGTCTAGTCCAGTCCCTGTTACAGAGAAAATATTGGATCCCTTCTGTAAGATCGCTCATTCGAAGAAGAATATTCCATTGCAGAATCTGTTGGAAATTTGCATTGAGACCTGATCAACCAATAATGACTGATTTGCCCCAAGCGCGAGTCCTAAGCAGTAGATGTTTCAGTCACGTTGGGGTGGACATTGGTGGTCCTGTTATGCTTCGTCTGGGTGGTCCTCGCAGTAAAACATTGCAGAAAGGCTACTTTTGTTTATTTATTTGCTTTAGTGTTAAAGCCATTCATATCGAGGCTCTGACGTCTCTTACTGCAACAGCCTGTCTAGCCTGTTTAGATCGCTTTATAGCGAGGCAGGGTTTACCTTCTTGTATCTATTCCGACCAAGGGCGCAATTTCCGAGGCGCTTCCCGCGAAATTAATGATATTTCCAAATTCTTGATGTCACATAGTCCTGAACTTGCGGAATGGTTAGCTCTCCGAGAGATTTGTTGGGTTTTCAATCCACCCTACTCTCCCAATTTTGGGGGATTATGGGAAGCTGGGATTAAGTCCACCAAGGCTCACTTGAAACGAATAGTGGGATCTCAAGTATTGACCTTTGAGGAATTTGTTACTATCCTCGTTAGAGTAGAGAGCTTCTTGAATTCTCGACCCCTGTGTTCGCTGTCCAGCTCGCCTCAGGATAGGTTTGACTATTTAACTCCTGGGCATTTTCTGATAGGTGCGCCTCTGTTGCAACGGCCGGAACATGAGGTGCTTGACATACCAAACAACCGGTTTACTCGTTGGCAGATGGTATGTAGAATTACCCAACATATCTGGCGCAGATGGAGCACCGAGTATTTGCATTCACAGATGCATCGACCCAAGTGGCATAAGCAGTCAGAAACTGCTTTGAAAGTAGGCGATCTCATACTCTACCATAAACCTGGAGTGCCAACATCACAATGGCCCATGGGAAGAATATGTGAATTACTCCCGGGAGTAGATGGTATTGTTAGAGTGATTCGTTTTGTCATTCCCAGTGGACAAACAAAGCTGCGACCCACTAGCAAGGTGGTCGTTCTGCCTTCCCAATAATTCATGTACATTGCGAAGCTTTCCTATTCCATTTTTCCTTTGTTTCTATTCGTTAATGTACTTTTGTTTTACTTTTGAATTTCCCACTTAAGTGTTAATTTTCTTAATCAGCCCATTGGCTGCATAGCAGTTCCTTTCTTTTTTTTTTTTTAATCCTTTCCTCCTTTGCAAGTTTGAGCCGCTTGTCACCACTACGTTACAGTAATTTTATATTCAAAATTGTTATTTTGAGGTGGGGGGTATGTTGGGTTTATTCTCGGAGGTCGATTGGTTCGGTGCCTTTTGCCCGGGGAGTCGTCCTCCGTATTTACAAACAATCCCTTTCCCTTTCCTATGTCCCCTCTCTTACCTCTTTACTTCCAATTTTCCCTCCCATTTCGTCGTCTGCCGCTCGCCAGCATTGAACCTTTTTCAAGACGAAGCTAAGTTTTTATTTGTGCTGTGAAGTTTTTTCGGAACTGATTCCATCACTCTCAACCCGTACTTCATTCGAAATTACGTCGCCTCCAAGACTAAGACCTGCTCTTTTATCCCCGGGGAACACTGAAGGTTTGGCGCAGATTGGTGAGTCCCATATTTTATTTCCCAGTTTGTGGATTATTGGGGGTGATTCTCCGGGTGATTGGTTTTCGGATTGGGGCTTCTGAGAGTAAACCCAGCACAATATTTGGGGGACATTTTGCCTATGGGTTATTGTCATTAAATTACAGTCCACTTCCTAATGGGCAAAAAGGAGTGACTAATTCCCCCCTCATTGTTCTCAACAACGGTACATTTTTACGATGTCTGTCACAAAAACAATGCGGTGCGCTCGAAAATTTAACAGTATGTCCCTAATATCAATTTGCAACTTCGGTCCAACCCAGAGATGATCATTTAACGACCCATTTGTCGTTTTTGGGGAGCCATCAAAAACGACAAATGTCGTTTCATCAATTTATTATTTGGCCCATCCGCTTTAAAAACTCCATGGTGAGGTAAAATGTATTTGGGTTCACTTGTTGTAACTTGCATGTGACGTAGGTCTTCATATTCTCGCATAAAGTTCATGTAATGCGAACGAAGACTGGGTATTATCCGTAATCTGTCTTCAAGATTATGGAAACGTCTAAGGGACATGATATTGCATCCCTCAAACGAAGGATGCTCCTTTTCAAATGGCAATCACACCACGTAGCTTCCATCGTCTTTCTGATAGTGAGTTTGAAGTTCACAAGCCAATTCGCATGGATAATAAAAATTATTAAAACCGGAGTCGGCTCTTCTACCTCCCAAAATTTTTGAAGGTCCATCGATATTTCTTGCAGAGGTGAAATAGCGAGTAGCAAAGTGCCAACTGAATTGGAAACATCCTTTTGAGTGTATTTACCGAGCACAACATGTCCAAAAACTGTGGGAAAAACTTTGAGAAGATTAGCATGAACCATAATTGAAGATCCTGTCCAAATTTTGGCAAATAGGTCACTACCCATTAGAATATCTACTGGACTTGATTCGAAGAATTTCGGGTCTGCGAGAGGATATGACAGGTAATTCTTCCACAAAGAACACAGAAACGTGGCAGTAGGTAGAAGAGACGTCCCTATTCACCAACGCATTCGTCATAAACATAGACAGATTGGCCTCTAGGCTTAAGATTGCATACGACTTCCCCCTTGGAACCTGTAAACGATGTTTGGCCGATCCCCGATATTTTCAGATTACATTTGGACATTTTTAACCCCAACTTTTGAGCACAGCGTTTTGTCATGAATGAGTAGTGGCTTCCGGAATCAATTATGAGACGAACGGTCTGAAAATGTCCTCTCGAATCTTGAATTTCGGCAAGCACAGTACCCATAATTATCTGAGAAGGTTATTAAAGTTAACGTATCTGTTGGTGAGTCCGTCTTCTCTGGCTGGTGAGTTGCTGTGGGCAAGCGCTTTCGTTGCAAAGACATCATCGTCTGGCTGTCAAGTCAGTACTGGAGTCAGTCAGTTGGTCGTGGTCTGTATGTACGAAAGGAAAGTAAACGGGTTGATGGAGCGTCGGGGAGAGGAGGTGATGTGCCTCAGGGGGAAACCCCTAAAGGTGAATGGAACGTCTTGAATGATCTGTCAATTGTGGAATTTCCGTCTTTTTTGTGTAGGGTGGTCTATAAATCCGTTGGTTGGTTGTTTTCGTTTGTGTAGTGTTTTGAGTGGTGTGAATATGGTGTCGCATTTTGTGTTGATTTGTTCATTAATGATCTGTCTATTGAAGTTTTTTTGTTTATAAATTTCCATGTTTTCTAATATGTTCAGTTTTCGTCCTTTGTATTCAAAATCGAACAAACCATCAAAGAATACAGAAAGAACAGGACGGACCACAAAGACGTACAAACAGCTAAACAAATTAGGACCAAACTCAACAAAAATAATTTAATTTTGACAAAAGCAGACGAAGGAAACGTCATTGTTATACTAGAAAAACAGAACTGCATAAACAAGACGACTGACTTCATCAACCAAACACAATGCACAATACTGAAAAAAGACCCTACGTACTCGTATCAAACACAATACGTAATGCACTTAGAAACCATACTAACATACCAAAAGAAGAGCATTATAAATACATAAACAAGAACCCAAAACCACCACTACTCAAAGGACGACCAAAAATTCATAAAAAGGATACACCCATCAGACCAGTCATAAACTTCACATCTGCACCAGCATATAAACTCTCAAAATATTTGACCACAATGCTAAGAAGTACCATTACATTACCAAACAGATATACGTTACGTAACACAGAAGAACTCACCACTAGATTAAAAGGCGTAACTATAACTACAAACACTAGATTGGTATCATTTGATATAAAAAACTTATATCCCTCCATACCAATAAAAGAAACCATTGACATACTACAAACCAAACTAAGACAAATAGACACGACAACCACTAGAAACGTTACCGACCGCACCAAACTAACACTCGGACAAAACTACTTTCAATTCAACAACAGCATATACAAGCCAAAAGATGGATTAGGTATGGGAAACCGTACTTCGTCCATATTAACTGAAATATTTCTACAACATTACGAAGAAACTCACATCCAGACCTTAATGACAAAACACGATATCAAACACTACGCCAGATATGTAGATGATATCATCTGCATATTAGGCCGTGATAACACTGACGATATACTAAAGGACTTAAACAATATCCACCGTAACATCCAATATGACATGGACAAAGAACAAAATGAAACCCTTGATTACTTGGACCTGAAAATCACACGGTTGGACAACGAACTACAATACAACATTTTCAGAAAACCCACTGCTACCGACACGACCATACACTTTACATCAAACCACCCACAACAACATAAACTAAGTGCATTTAGACACATGATACGGAGACTAAAAACTATCCCACTACCCGCACAAAATTACAAAAAAGAACTTGATACTATCAATACTATCGCAGAAAATAATGGTTACTCCAAAAAAACGATAAACAAATTATTAAGACAATATGAATCCAGAACACATGACTCAAAAACACGAAATACACAGACTTTAACAAGACGCTGCACATTCACGTACACAGGGCCAAAAATATACTTTGGTCGAGTACAATATTAGCCCCAGTTGCATCAGATTAGAGAGAAAAAAACCTAATAGCATTTTCATTGGTTCACAGGATGCTTTCAGTCTTTTGGCGTATTCAAATCCCTGGAGTAGTCCTGTTGGATGGCAGCTCGACCCAATCGAAAGAGAAACAGTTTGCGCCCAATTGAATTCAGCGATACTTGGTAACATTTTGTGCTTAGTCACTTTAAACGTACAGTTTAATTTGATTTTAACAATTACCTGAGCTTATTTGTTCCCAATAAACATTAAATTAACTTAGGTATTTAGGTAGGAGGGATGGAAGCAGTAGCTGGTCTGTCTGGTGGATGTCTGAGACCAAATCCCTATGGAAGGAGGTTGGTGATCAGTAAGCTCATGGGGAGGAGGGGAGAGGAACCACTGTCTGGAGGTGAAAAATGGCCTCACACCTCAAGCTTGACACTCAGATATGGTCCAGAAGCAAGAAGGTAAAACAGTAGTGGGTAGCCAACCCAGTACTCTCAGCATTCACGCAGTGGCACTGTATCTGGCTACTGAGACTCACTGTGATCTGTTCACATGTTATAGGGACTTCAGGAAACATTTCCTCAGAACCAAGGCATACAATGCTTATTAGACTAGCCACTCAGATTTTTTAAATAAATGCCATCAGCTACCATATAAACTGGATTTATGTGGAAAACAAAATGTTTAATAGTTTATTGTGCTACTCGTGTCATTTTTCTATTAAAAAAAAAAAAAAAAAAGGTCTTATCATTATGTAATTTAAAGCTGTAAGGGCTCACAAATTTCAATCGGATCGTTATAGCCGTTTTTAAGAAAAAAAGTTGGTGTTTTCATCACTATAACTACAGTTAGTTTTGTTCTGACTTTTTTCAACCCCTTATTTTGGTGTCCTGTGTTGATCTGTAGGTTGGATATCAAATTGGAGATGATTTTGTTCCACCATTATCTCTCAATCGCAACTACTCACTCGCATACTCTCAATACATTTCTCCACATGGTGTGTTTAATACTCAGAACGTGAAGATTTGAAGAAACCCGGATTTTTTATTCATCCAAATATTAATATTCCACCACTTCACAGTCCATTGGCTATGGGAAATAATAACTGCCTGAATGATTGAAGTACCATAAATACAAACATCCAATCAACCATCTGCAGATTACGTGTGAGGGCTGAGGATATAGCATCCAATATGCTAGTGACTATTAAGGGGTACTTAGTTTGCAGATTTCAGATCATTACAGTACCTACCTCCATTTTTGAACTACATTGGTCAAACCTTACCAGTGGTCTGCAGACATTCTGTTTGGGCACAAGGGCCCATGGAGAGTGTACAGGTGTCCATGGTACAATTTTCCACTTTCGTAGGCGAATAAATATTGGTTGGACCTTTTAAACAAGTGTTCATAGCATTAACATGATGAGCCCCTGTTCATTAAACCTGTTGGTTGCTCTATACGTGTTGCAGAATCTAGCAATCTTGCCCGGAAACCTCCGCTGGAGATAGCTGTTAATCATGCCAAAGAACTGATGCAGTTGATGTCAAAAGCTGGTTTAGGCTCTTCTGCTTTTGCCTGTGTTGATGAAATCCTTATGGAATGATGTTTTGTGGTTGGTATGTTATCTGTTTCAAGCTGTCAAAATAATCATTTTTCTTGTGTAGTAAATTTTTTTGCAAACAATGTAAGTAATTATGTCATTTCAGACTGAGTAGTGTCACATTAACAAAATAGTAAGTTTCTTCTAATACCTCATGGTGAGGGCCTCTATTGCCTCTTTCAGAATTGTTTCAGCTGTCTCGAATTATTAACAATGTTTGCCTGTCAGCATGCATGGAATTTTATCAAGAATAGTATGTTTCCTTCTACATACCTCAAGGTTAAGGAATGTTTTTAAACCTCCCTTGATGTTGTCTATAGACTCAATTGTGACCTAGAGTCATCCTTCCATGTCCCAATCAGCTGTCTGAATATGAGCCTTCCTCTGACTATCCTTTTGGCAACCTGTACTACTGTGAGAATTATCACTGTCCTTGGACAATGCGTAAATGAGTACCTCTCTCATGCCCATAAAAGAAGAACCTATCTGTCTTTCTAAGCTTGCTACCTCTTCTTGAACCTACTGCCATTGTTTTGATCATATTGACATGAAGGCTATTTCTATTTCAGTATATTATGCAGCAAATAAAGTTTCCATTGTAGTTGTATTGGTGTTTCAGTATGCATTTATCACGCGGGTATAAAAGATGTTCATTCTTACAGTTCATGTCAATACCCTGCAATACCCCTGTTTTTGATAGATTCTTAAAAGTCATTGATGAAATAGGAAAATATCCATGCTTGCAGGATCGCCCTGAACAATTCCTTTGAGAAACTCCACATACTCAGAAACGAAACGTTAACGAAATTGCACTCAGCCTCAGATTATATAGAGTTTTTGTCATAATAGTGTGTGCTCAATGAATTCGAAAGCTTTTTGATAGTCAATAAGGGCCATATACAGCTTTTCGTTTCTATTTAGCGGTATATTCGAGGTCTGTTCAACAAGTATTGTGATTTTGTGTTTTTTTCTTGAAAACTGGCTTCCGATTCTATGATGGATTCCTTGAAATCATGAATTCTACCCCAACCCCTTTATCCCAACAGAAGCCTGAAATTTCTCTTCACATCTAACACATGAGGTGTACTTAGTCGTTTAATAAATTCAAAAATTGAGGTAGGTATCCTTAATTCAGACAAATCAATGTAGAGTACACGTTTTTGCTCGCTACTCTGACAGGTATCTCATATTCCATGTATAAGGAGGATATAAGGAGCGAACTGTTTGACAGTAAATCAGAGATTGGTAGTAAACCAACAACAACAGTTGTACCGCCACTGGCTTGGCAAACATCAAGTAAAATTATGAACCCTCGGAGGAAACATGTTTACAGATTGACTTCCATAACTACATCTCGCTTTGACTAAATGTTCACGATCTAATTCTCAAAAACAATTCTAAGCTCAGATAAACATGTCATTCAAGTGGGGTTGATAATGATTAAACACCAAAATCGATTTTTGTCGAAAGCTTTGATGATTTATCGTGCTGCTCTTGTTAGTTTCCTAAGTACATGTGGAATTCACATTATCATTATCTACAATGTTTGAAACTGTCCACAGAAACGAATTTAATCAAACTTGTTAGAGCCATGTGAGGGAAATAACTATTATGGTGCTTTGACGCATCAATATTTTAACACATTAAACCAGAGCCTAATTTACCTATTCTACCCCAGGACCAGAAGTGAAAACCACCAAATAGTCTGGAAAAGCGCTAAAATGATTTATTTATCATAAATTCTTGTTAAAATTGCAATTCTAAATTTGACGCTGATCGGTGGCCTCCTGCCTCTGAGCTCAAAGGCATTCTCGTTCGGTTAATCAAAATCTGCAATAACGAAATTTCTTGCATTTTTTTTTGTTTTTTGTAAAAAGGAAGAAAGAGGTAAAACCCTGCAAATTATTACACAACGGTTTATTATTCGGATAAACAGCTTGACCTAGCATTAATGCTCCGAGACCCATCCCGTTCGATTCAGCATCGAAAAATATCAAAATGAAACCCGAAAAAAGGTTGAAAAGAACTGAATCGTAATATTAAAATAAACAAAAAAAACACGAAAGTATCTAGAAAAAACTGAATTTTAATATGAAAACATGCACGCTAAATATTAATATCAAAATGTAACCAAAAATCTATGAAAAAAACCAAAATGAGAATGAAATGAAAGAATCTAAAAAAATTGAATCGTATTAAAACCGAAAAAAATGAAACGAACGAACTAATAAATAAATAAACCAAAAATAAACGAATAATGAAAAGTTCCATAGAAGATAACTGATATTTTGCTAACGGAAATAGTTGAGACGAGCGAAACAGTCATTTGTGGAGGTGAAGACAAGGCAATCAGACGATAAAGAGACAAATCGTAATGCCAAAGGTTAAATATGAAACACGAGCGCTTCCTAGAGGAAGCAAAAAAAAAAAAATTGGGCGAACCCGTTGCGAGGCGAGGGGGCGGCGTTCCCAGTTGAGCAGGCAAGCGATTTCGTTGAGACGGGCGGGAGGGAGGGAGTTCAAATGACGAAACGTTGACTTCCGCTGTAGTTCCGCATTGTACTGCGTTTCGTTAATTTTTTTAACCGTTTTTTGCCCATAACAATCATGGGCTTCGTCCGATCGGATTGCCAAGATGGTGGGCACAACTAGAACCCAAATTGGATTTTTGTGCGAAAGAATGAATTTTTTGGACCACGTTAAAGGCACAAAACGGCCCGGACGGGGGACAGCCGACATTGCAAATTTGGAATCTCCATGTCTTGAAACGTAAAGTATCAAATTTTGAGGGGGGGGGGGTTGTAAAAAATTGTTTGTGACCGAAAACATAGGGTTATTGTTCAGAATGAATAATAAACCAAAACAAGCTAAAAGCTATTTTGAAAAGAACACTTTTTATTTTATGAAGACTAAAATTAAAACTTACGGGCAATGAATTACGTAATAGGACTTTATTTTTTGTATAGACTAACATAGAACTGAAAAGGCTTGCAAATGGGAGAATACACAAACAATTGTTAATAATATGTATTAGAAATATTGTAAGCTAAGAAGTACAAAAATGTAAACTTTGAAAAATGCATACATCGGCTTATGTACTACACACCTTAATAACTATTTGGATTATAATACTTATAGCTTTAATAAATACATAAAATAATCAATAATTTATTGATAACCATGAAAATCGCTAAAATATGGATCAAGGCTAATTGAAATCCCAGGAGGTAAGCAAAAAATCGTCACCAGGGGATTTTTTCGTTAAAGCGAAGGACCATGGCCATATTCAGCCAATTGTGTGTCAAAGGTATAAATAGGTCTTCTGAATATTCATTAATTGAAATATATTAGAAAACCAAAGGAAAAGGTAAACTCAATAATTACTTACCTACTGTAGTGCATGCACTAATCACTAAATCCAGAGGCGACTGCTCCTGAAGGTGGGTCTACTAAGGGACAAGACGTAGGTCTAAGTCAGTACTGGAAGAGGGGTCCAAGCCAGGTTTCAAACAAATATAAGGGAACAGGGCAGCTAGTCCGCCCATGAGCCCTGCCTGGTAGACCCCAATTAGTAGCCCTTCAGATTGAATGTGTTAACTCTGGATATGTGATAACTAGACATTTGAGACCAGACGTTAGTTTTAATAATAATCTAATTTCATTGTTGTTATAAAAGTGATACATTTTACGTGCAATAATTTTTTAAAAAATTGATAACAATAGTTATCCTTGCATGAGTTTGTTAATAACCATATTTTGGTGTTCCATGTTGATCTGCTAGCTGACTATCACATTCTGTTCTCTATCAATTTGGTTCTCAGGTCCGTTTCCTTATCAAGATAACTGTTCCTCAACACTCATAAGAGAGTTATATCAGTCGGACCTGTGGAGGTATGGCAGGTTGTCATTTAGTCAACCATTCCCCTGGTAGAGAGCTGTTGCCCCTTGTGCTACCATGCGAAGGTAGGACCCTGGGGAATCCATATCAGCTGAAACGAGCTCTTAACCCTTTCAATTTGGGCCAGCAAAACACGAGAACACTCGAAGTCTGAAATTCTAACTCTGTGCTTTAGTTTTGGCCATTTCAGGAGTGGACAACTCAGCCCACACAAAATGCCAATGTCGTATAGTTTGGCAAGTATAAATTCAGGGAGGAGGTCTATAAGGAGTTGTGTTACCCAGTGCAACAGTTATGTATCATCAGTCTACGTCTACATAGACCATGTTGTGTTAGCTGCAATCTCAGAATGGTCTTGACTATACGTGCTGTTCAAAACTTAAGGTTGTAACACAGAAAAATGTTTAATTTCAGGGTCATCCGAGTACCACACTGCTGTAGAAAAAGTTTGTCATCTCAGGAATAAGTTCTGGGGAGTTCTATAAAAGAAGAGCTAAACTCAGTAAAATGATGAAGTTGATATGCTTCTGTATATAATGGACGACCACAAAAACATGATTCTGGCCATATGGAAGTTCCTCATCATGCTTTTCACATTTTCAAGTTACAACCAGAATTTACATGGTTTTAATCATACCACCACCCACTCCAGCATTGGTTCAAGTAGTTTAACAAGACGTTTCAGATTTAATTCAGCGTTCAAGAGGAGTTTTTTTTGAGGAATTTTCCCAAAAACTCTTTAAAAAGAGATTCTAACATGAAACTTCATTTACCAAGTATCGCTGGACTGTTGATGGAAGATGCGTTGACCAATATCCTTTCCACCAGGGCACTTTCAACAATTGAGCTGTAAAAATCAACTAGCAATGTTGCATCAATCTATATCCATCAGGTGACCTGTTTTGTGCAATAATTCAAGTGGCCTTTAAGAATTTTTGTGGAGCACTGAGATTGTTTCCTGGTTCTAACAGTTTTTAAATTAGCTATTGTGCAGGTATGTGTGAAAGAAGTTCTTGGTGATACTCTTAGATATACCTCAAGTTCAATAAATGTCCTACTGTTATTTATATTGATTCAGTTGTCAATGTTTTAAATCTTAAAAGACTGTTTTATGGGAGTAGAGGCTGTAATGGGCGTTTGGACAAACCCATTTATATAGTGAAATGTTTTTACATTTTTTGATTTTAGTTTTCGAAACATTAAGTTGGTAAGAGTACCACCTCAGTTTAGTCTCGTTTTGGCTCTACAATCTGGCAGGTTATTGTTCAATTCATTCAAAGAACATATTGATAGTGGTTGATTCTAGGCATATGTATGTAAATTTTCACTGATTCACTTTTTACTTTCCGCTACCCGAAGGGAAGGAAAGTATAGTAATCGGCCCAAAAAAAAAATTTGAGTTTTCTTCAGATCTTTACGTTTCAGACCCTACTGAGTCTAAAAAACCTAATTTCGGCGTGGTCCGTGTGTGTGTATGTGTGTGTGTGTGTCTGTAGTTCGATTTGCGGGAGAACGGCTGATCCGATTGAGCTGGTTCTTTTTTTGTTTTGTTCGTTATTTTTTGTAGACACCAAAATAAGGTTATGGACGATTTCGACCGATGGGAAGGGGGGGTGGGGGACGAAAATGTACCAAATACTAGGGTTTTTCGCATTTTTCTCGAAAACGGCTCTAACGATTTTGATTAAACTTTCAAATTATCTTCTCCTAATCAATACCTAACTTTACTTCTCTATACATATCTCCATGAAAATACGGTGAACCGAGATATGGGCCCCTGAAGCAAAAATAGGTTTTTTACGCTTTTTGGCAAAACGGCTTCAGCGATTTTCACCAAACTCACAGGATGTTTTCGAATAGTTAATACCTACATATTCTTTCCGATAAATGTTCCTGTGACGGTCCATTGAACTGAGATAAAAATCAAAATGTGTCAAAAATAACGTTTTTTCTAACATTTCCGTGAATTCCAGGGTAACTTTTTCACCAGATGTGATAAATCCTAATGGAGTGTCTTTTAGTCACCCATACAAACATTTCGTTCTGTATAATTATTTCTGTATACATATGTTGAACGGAGATATAAGCCATGTTAACTCATAAAAGGAGATTTGTCGAATATTAATTTATCGGTATTCCAATTTTCTCAAAAACGGCTCTAACGATTTCGATCAAACTTTCGGAGTATTCTCAGCTAACTAGTCCCTACATTTTATTCTCCATAAATGTTCCTGTAAAAATGCGTTGAACGAAGATATAGCACCCGCCTATGTAGCTGGTGTTCGAACTTAAAGGGGTGGTGGAAAGTCGTGTGTTGCTACGCACCAGATATTTAAAAACTGACTTTAATCACAAACCAAGTAACAATCGGACAGAGTGACGTGCTCACAGGAAAGGAAGGATCAGCGGAGACTGAAGGTCCCCAGTCAGTGAGAGCGTTTATATATGGGTCTTCTGCTTGATCAGCACATAATCTATAATTCAGCAGTTATGTTACATATAACTCCTCCCCCCTAAGATGAAATTTTGGGGTACAGAATTTCAAAACAGAAAAGACACAAGTGCACATACATGTTGAGGAGCCCAACAATTGTACAGTAGCGTTGAATGACAAGCAGAAGTTATACTGAAAGTTACCATTGGAACATTGCAAAAGTGAAAATTACAAATGGACACAAGTAAAAAGTCGTACAAGTAAGTGTGTATAAGTAGTTACAATAATCCCAACGGTCAAGCCGGCTGATTAATACTGACAGACCGTGAGTGCTGACAAAATTGGATGAGAACATAAAGCACTACGGAAAAGAGAATAATATACAACAGAATTGTCCAAAGACTAGGAGTCGCAATGTCTGAAAACTGAAAGGTAGGTAGGGGCTTCACCACCTCGGAATGTAAATGGGTTAGGTCCACATCTTGGAGGTGGATTTCATGGTCGGGTAATTGGTATGGGCTCAGCTTTAGATTAACGTTACTCATTATTAGAGGCTGGCCATAAACTGTTTTGTGCGCAGCAAACAAGGTTCGATTTCGGAAAATTATGTGATCCTTACCAGGTGAAGCCAGGTAAATACCGCGAAGGGATTGGATTTCAACTCCTGTGTCTTTTACAATACTTACTAGATCCCCTAATGGAAAGATTAATAAATACCTATTAATATCTGATAATAAAATCGCTTGATTTGCGACAATCTTCAATTTAACATATTTACATGAGTCGGTGGTACCTTTAACAAGAAAATCAAGTTCACAAGGGGAGTTCAGTTGGTATACAAGATGGTTGGGGCATAGAGCAAGGTGGCCAGAAGGGCAAGCTTGTTTGAGCGCTAAAACCCGTGAATTAGATTTAAGGAAATACTTAGTGTCCGGCAAAATGGTGACATACTCTGAATTAATGGACGTGGGGATTGAGTCCAAATGATAGAGATCAAAATGTTCGGAATTTACAATAGGTATGTCTAGGAAATATACAATTTCAGTAACGCCTATGTAACACTGCACCTGAATGTTGTTCTGAATTTCAAAATATCTGGTGCGTAGCAACACACGACTTTCCGCCACCCCTTTATGTTCGAACACCACCTACAAAGGCGGGCCCTATATCTTCCTTCAACGCATTTTTACAGGAACATTTATGGAGAACAAAATGT
This sequence comes from Pachypeltis micranthus, assembly GCA_020466155.1. Lineage (NCBI taxonomy): Eukaryota > Metazoa > Arthropoda > Insecta > Hemiptera > Miridae > Pachypeltis > Pachypeltis micranthus. Next base: position 85,418,991 of record CM035768.1, on the reverse strand, counting down.
AGGGACTAGTTAGCTGAGAGTACTCCGAAAGTTTGATCGAAATCGTTAGAGCCGTTTTTGAGAAAATCGGAATACCGATAAATTAATATTCGACAAATCTCCTTTTCTGAGTTAACTTGGCTTATATCTCCGTTCAACATATATATACAGAAATAATTATGGAGAACGAAATGTTGGTATGGGTGACTAAAATACTCTCCATTAGAATTTATCACATCTGGTGAAAAAGTTACCCTGGAATTTACGGAAATGATCGAAAAAACGTTATTTTTGACACATTTTAATTTTTATCTCTGTTCAATGGACCGTCACAGGAACATTTATTGAGGACAATATGTAGGTATGAACTATTTGAAAACATCCTGTGAGTTTGGTGGAAATCGCTGAAGCCGTTTTGCCAAAAAGCGTAAAAAACCTATTTTTGCTTCAGGGGCCAATATCTCCGTTCACCGTATTTTCATGGAGATATGTATGGAGAAGAAAAGTTAGATATTGATCAGTAGAAGATAATTTGAAAGTTTAATCAAAATCGTTAGAGCCGTTTTCGAGAAAAATGCGAAAAACCCTAGTTTTTGGTACATTTTCGTCCCCCACCCCCCCTTCCCATCGGCCGAAATCGTCCATAACCTTATTTTGGTGTCTACAAAAATAACGAACAAACCAAAAAAAGTACCAGCTCAATCAGATCAGCCGTTCTTCCGCAAATCGAACTACAGACACACACACACACATACATACACACATACACACACACACACACACACACACACACACACACACACACACACACACACACACACACACGGACCACGCGCCGAAATTAGGTTTTTTAGACTCAGTAGGGTCTGAAACGTAAAGATCTGAAGAAAACCCAAATTTTTTTTTTTGGGCCGATTACTATACTTTCCTTCCCTTCGGGTAGCGGAAAGTAAAAGGTCTTATCCATTGAAAGTTATAAATCTATCACCATAATACTTCGTTAACTCTGGTAACTCTGCGAGCAACATGCGTGAAGATATGATGCTAGGATGTAATCTGCCTTAATTTACAGAACATGAGTGAGGTCTCAATATCCCTGATTGAATTTAACAGCAAACTCATAATTTGTTGATGGTTTTCCAGTAAATCATGAACTATCCTTAGATGTGAGGCTTGTGAGTTTGCAATTCGCAGCTCCTTCAACTCGTTTTTGATTGCATTGTTGTTATGGCTGAGCGTTTCCAAGGTGTTATTGAATGCATTCAAGACGCTGTGATTAATTGAATACTGATGTTTCAATTGCTCCATCGGCTCCTCTTGATTCGACCTGAGGTGGTGTAAAATGTTGTCATATTTTTCCTGATCTTGGGCATCTAAATTCCCAGTCACAAACTTAAAGAGGGATCCCAATCCGCTCACTAGTCCTCTCTGTGTTCTAGCACGGTGGATCAAAACGTTGGTTACTTTTTCGTCTAGAACGGCCAAGGTGTAGTTTATAGTGTGCAGAGTGAGATCCATTGTGCCTACCGTGTCTTTGTCGATGCTGATGTTTGAGTAAAGATCAGTGTAGTGTGCCCTTATCATTTTAATTTGGTCTATAAGTGATGACAAATCGTAATAGTGTGTCAGCGTGTGGTAGCCTTCGACGATTTTAGCCTGCTTCATTTTAACAGGAAGGAGTCCAGGATTTGAAGTGATATTTACTAATTCATGCCCCATCGTGTCGGCCATCAGGACGGCGAAAAGTCTGGAATGATGCAAAAGTTCGTAGATTTGGGAATGGCAAAAGGTTGCAGAGTGAATGTCTAGATTAAGAAGCCGTTTAAAATTTCTGAGCACATTTGACGCCATATTTCTGTAAGGTTAGTAGAATTTATTGTCAGGGTCCCCGTTGTAGCTATTGATTTTGCAAATTGGCTGACAAAAACTCCACAGTCATCCGAATTTCGCTGCCATGGTATATTCCTTACTTGTTCTGAGGTCCATTCCTCAGCGCACAGGGGTTGTCCCTTTTTGTTTTGGGATTCCTCACTTAAATAGTTCTGAATAGTGTTAATAATATCAGACCCATCTAACCCTAACGAATCTATGTACAGAATTTTCTTCTCAGCTGGTTTTACCACTACTAATCTCCAGTGGTTTGACTTAAATATTGGGACCATAACTAAGTCTTTGCCAAAAATATCGATAGCATGCGTGTAGTTGATGACTCGCTGGTAGCCTCCAGCCATGAAAGAGATGTATAAAAAGGTGTTGAAACAAAACGTTTCGAGTGAATCCCGTTCTTCATTTCTGTCATCTATCATCTCCATGTAAAAATTCAGAATGTTATCGTTCAGCCAGTTCTGTCCTTTGAGAGTTAGGAGGTCTGCCCTGGTAATCTTTAGTCTGTACTTTCCTACCAAAACTTCTGATTTATTTTGCCCTTCGTCCCATGCAGTTTCCACGCTCGTTTTCGCATAAAGCCTGGGTCGTTTGATGTTAGACAGGTGAATCTTTTCCTTGGTGTTATGGTGACGAGGCTTAATTAGAGCAGTTTTCAAAACGGGATCTACTGCTTTGATGTTTTCGGCATTATATTTAGCTTTCGATTTCTGCTGTTTTTGCACCATTTTGACTTAGACTTTTGCCGGAATATCTGGGATTTCTTCCCGACCCTGATTCTTTCTATCAATTACCGATTGTTTGTGGTTCTGAAATTCTTCTTGCATTTCGGAGTAAAGAACTTTTACTTTTTCTTCATGTTGGTTGAGGTAATTGTTTGCTAAAGTGTGATTGATATCCAGATCTAAAAGAGTTCTATTGCCGATATGCCCATAGAGCAGTTCAAACGGTGTAAGGTTCGAACTGGAGTGAATCGAATTATTGTACGCAATGATCGCATAATTTACTTTGGTCGATATTCTATCCCCTTTAAATTCATTCCGCGTATTCAGGATTCGAATATGTTCAATTAGCGTTGAGTGAAACCTTTCTATGATTCCATTGGATTCAGGGTGTTGAGAAGCAATATAGTGAATACGTATTTTATATAACGCTACTAACTCCTTGACTAAGGATGAATGGAATTCTGGTCCGTTATCAGAGACAATGGTGTTGGGGATACCATGATGAGAGAAATATTTCATGAGTGCATTCATCACTTCGATGCTATTAGAGGACTTGATGGGGAATGCTTGGCCATAACGAGAGAAAGCGTCTATTATTGTTAAAAATTTGGTATTGTCTAGAGTCAATTTGTCTATGTGAATTGTTTCCAAGGGCCGAGACGCAGTTGGAGTAACATTATATTTGACTTTGAGAAGATGCCTTTCGTATTTGCACTTCAAGCAGATCTCACAGTTGTTGATGATTTTCTGGATGGTTTTACGCATATTAGGCCAATAGTATTCTCGTTTCAAGTGCTCGTGCATTTCATCGACCCCTCTATGATTTGTTTCTCCGTTATGATATGCGGTAATGATTTCCTCTTTCTCATTGTCCTCAACCACATCCCTCAACATCTTGTTATATTTCACCATGCTGATTTCAGAGAATGCGAAGTTATTAGTCATCACGTTGACGAATTTTTCGTACATATCATCTATAAAATATATTCCATACTGCACCTTAGGTTGTATAAATTCTTTCACAAAACTAATTATGTCATTTTCGAATTTCGTTGCGGAAGTAGATAGGCAGATCCTGGTTTTGTTTCCAAACAGTTTTTCCCTTTTTACTGTCTTGACACTGGGTTGACTCTTAGTGGTGATAAATTATGGCAGTAGTTGATGGGCTCGTCTTTAATTGGAATGGAGATGGTAGTGTTTCCCATAAAGTTTGAATGAACGGTTTGGTCAGTAATGGATGACACCTTATCATTTTCAATCGTATCAGATGGATCAATGTTGGCAATTATCGAGCAGGTATCAAAGTGTGCCGGATTTTCCCCTTCGTCGGAGTGTGGTATACCAAGAAGTTCGTCTATCGTTTTGGGACTTAATTCTAAGCCTTCCGGCAAAAAGGTCTGAGAAATTATCGTCTACTACGTTTCCCGAATCTGAAATGCCAATTATTTTGTTAATTGTGTTAGGGCTTAGGTCAACCGGTTCGTCTCTGATATCTGTGAGTATTTCGTCCAATAGGCCATCGGAGTCCGTCAAATACTCATTATTGTTTAGTAGTGCAACTCTGGATAGCACATCAGCGTTAGAATTTAGTACACCCTTCTTGTATTCAATATCAAAATCATAATCTAGCAATTTGGTTCGCCACCTATACAGTTTCGAATTTGGTTCTTTCATATTAAATATCCACTGCAGGGGTTTGTGATCAGATAGGATTTTGAAGCGTCTCCCAAATAAATATGGCCTAAAATAGGATGTCGCCCATACGATTCCCAACAGCTCCTTTTCGATGGTAGAAAGTTTTTGCTCAGTGTCGTTCAAGGTGCGACTCGTGTATGCTATTGGCAAATCTTTCCCATCAGTGATCTGAGTGAGGACTGCACCTAATGCTATGTTACTAGCATTGCAAGTGAGCTGGAATGGTTTTTCGAAGTTTGGGTATTGTAAAATGGGGCTATTCGTAAGAAGTGTTTTGCATAATTCAAAGCACTTTACGTACTCCGGGTCCTCAATATATTTGAGCTCCCTTTTTGAGACACCTTGTTATTGGCTTAGTTATTGACGCGAAGTTACGGATAAACTTGCGGTAATAGCTTACCAGGCCCAAAAAACTGCGTATTTCTTTGTTATTTTTAGGAATAGGGTATTTCAAAATTGCTTCTATCTTGTCTGGATTTGGTTTTACCCCGTGGGCTGTGATTAAGTGTCCCAAATATGCTACCTCCTTCTTGAGGAACTCTGTTTTGTCGAGTTGTACTTTCAAATTGGCCTTTCGTAATCGGTTGAATACAGAGCGGAGTCGTTGTATGTGCTCCTCAAGGCTAGAACTAAACACAATGATATCGTCCAGATAAACGCAACAGTATTCGTTGTTTATTCCTCGGAGTATATTATCCATAACTCGTTGGAATGTTGCTGGTGCGTTGTTCAATCCGAACGGAAGCCGCGTAAATTCCAAGTGGTGGTTAGGCACGCTAAATGCGGTTTTTTCAATGCTTTCTGGGGACATCTGGATTTGATGGTAACCTGAGGCAAGGTCGATCGTACTAAAATATTGGCATCTGCCTAATTTGTCTCAGATTTCTGATATCATCGGGTATTTTATATCTACTGTTTTTTCATTTAATTTTCTGTAGTCTACAACTATCCTAAATTTCTGTTTCTTACTAGAATCCATACGTTTCGGGATCACCCAGATTGGCGCGTTCCAACCGCTGTCAGAATTTCTAACGATCCCGTCTTTTAACATCTTTTGAATTTGCCTGTCAACTTCTTCCTTATAAACTTCCGGAAATCTATAGTTCCTTGTGTACACCGGGATTTCGTCAACTGTTTTTATTTCGTGTTTCACTATGTTTGAAAACGATAGGGGTTCATTTTCTTTGGGAAAAATGTCAGCGTATTCGGACACTAATTTGATTATAGCCTCCCTTTCTTCCTGATTCATGTGCTCGAGGCGGAGTTTTGAAAAGTCTATGTCCCTTTTCCGAGCAGAGGAGGGGCTATCACTCATATTATTGAGGGAAACAATTCCTGGCTTAAACGGTTCCACGCCAACAGGTTGGCGTTGGATTAACCGACTTACAGTCTCACCCGCGTTCAAGATACCAACTTGGGCACAAGAGTTGGAAACCTTGACGAGGCATTCTGGGATTTCCAGGCTTCCAATTTTGGTGTACGGAAAAATAGCATCGCCATGTGCTACATTCCAAACAAGAATGGGTACCTGTTGGATCGTCCTAGCCTCTATACAGTTTACCACTTCTTGTGGTTCCGTGTGGAGGTAGTATATGGGTTTGGAGTTTGCAACACATTGTTTTCGAAATTGATAGAGGCGTTCACTAGTTTCAAATTGTGTAGTCCCAAGAGAAGATCGAAATTATCGTGGAATTTGAACACATTGAATTTGAGGACTAAGTTAGGGGTTCGAAGAAGTTCCCCACAAGGCACGAGAGTGCTAAATTCGGCTTTCGACGTGCCGTGGGCTGTACGCACCCAGAAGGGGTCATATTCAAAATTCTTTTTGAAATAACGTTCAGCAACGTCAGGGTTAATGAAGCTTTTGGTACTACGAGTGTCAACCAGGATTCGCAGCATTGACTTGGGCATTATAAGATACAGCAGTTCACTAACACTTTTCTTTTCGATATTCATTAAGCTATAAGTGGATCGCTTTGGAGGCTGGGTTCGCCTAAAAAATGGCTGGGAGTGGGTTGGTCATTGTGTGTGTTGTTCGGAGCTTCGTCCACATTGTGTAAATTGGGGTTGGTTGTTTGCCACGACATTGTCGTTTCATGCCTCGGCGGTCGATTAAATTGTGCGGATGGTGATCTCGGGGAATTAAATTGGGGTTTCGCGTTCGGAGGCGCTGGTTGTTGTGACTTAAATTGCTGATACGGCGGTCTAAAGTTCGGTGGCCTAGTGGCCGTGGCATACTGTGGCCTCAAATTTGCATTCGCCTGAGGTTGAGGGTGAGCGTATTGTTGTTTTGGTGGGTACGGGTTAGCGAATCTAAAATTGGTCTGTTGGTTTTTTTCGGATATTACGATGATTAGGATGTTTTTGTGGAACGTTTGAGGTCGACCGAACTTGGTAGTCGTTGGTCATCCAATTAAGGGCTGTCCCAAAGTCCTGGGGTTGGCGATTCCTTAAGTTACCGCCCAATGGTTCTTTTAGGTGCAGCAAGAAACACCGCAGGGCCATTTTTTGGTAATGTTCAATTAATATTTCCGAGTGAGCTATCTCGTGATTTTGCAAAAACGCAATTATCAGATTGAGTATATTTTGTATTCGGCCATGAAATTTAAAAGGCGATTCGTTTTCCTCGTGTTTGGTCTCTACCAATTCCACGGCTAAAGAAAAAATGTCCCTCCTATCCGTTTATGAGTTTAGCAAAGCCGCCCTAATCTGCTCATAAGTTTTTAAGTTGCACGAAAAGACAGTCTTTGAGGCTGGCGGATGAATTTTCGCTTTGATGGCCGCTATTAGCCGAACATTTTGGAAATCATCTGGATCATAAATATTGAAGAATCTGGCGTTCAGTTTCCCAGTGATGTCCAGAAAATTGTGTAGTTCTTCCGGGTCTCCTTTGAAGACCGGGATTAAATCTAAGTGTTCGTGTTTTAATTCAGGCAAGTGATGAATTACTACGTTAGATGTTCCTGTATCGTGCCTGGTTCAAGTGAGGATTGCGAATTGTTTATTTGCAGTTGCTCTATTATTGCCAGGAGCTGGCTAATTTGAGCTTGTTGTTGGGCAATTTGATCTTCCATGATTACGGGCAACACTTTTGATTTGATGGGTATCCCAAATTTATTATGCACAAGCCTTTTGATTGATTTAGGAATGTTGAGACCTTGAAGTTAACAGTATGTGTGTTATTAAATTATCGAAATTGGAACACAAGACAACTATCCTTTGTTTAGACGTTGGAGACGATCTTGGAGAAGGCAGTTCAATTTACGAGGGGGAGCTTGAACCACCGGTAAGGCGCCTGATGATTCAGCAGAAAATGTAGATAAGTTGGCGCCGGCTGAGTAATTAGAATTGTGAGCTCGGATGCGTCTGGGGTGACCTCCGGTTTTCAAAGTTGGTTTGTTTGGACAGTGTTTGAATCACTGACGATTATGATTACGATTCGTAACTTTTGAGAGTGAATGATCGTAATAGCGTTATTTAGGATTTTCTTCAAAAAGGTCTTTCCGCAGCAACGAAAATGTGGCAGATATTACGTACTCGTTCAATGTTATGTTTGTGGGTGCACGAAAAATATAAGTCAGTTTTCTTACTCACAGAGCGTACATGGTAACTTGTGAGGAGTCTCCGCTGGGTAGGTCGTTGGTTGTGATGACGTCGATCGAAGTTGAATCTGGTTCTTTTTCGTGAATCGTTGAGACGAAAGTTTCTTGAATGTGCGTTTAAGAAACCCGAAAAAGTCCGGAACGACTGCGCCAATTATATGATTGATTTCACTGTTTCACTTTTTTTAAACTGACTTTAATCACAAACCAAATAACAATCGGACAGAGTGACGTGCTCACAGGAAAGGATCAGCGGAGACTGAAGGTCCCCAGTCAGTGAGAGCGTTTATATATGGGTCTTCTGCTTGATCACCACATAATCTATAATTCAGCAGTTATGTTACATATAACTTGTATGTTCACTTTAAAATCGAATCCCATAATGAATCAATCTGATGCCAATCAAATTCCATTTGAACATCAAGACACACAAATCACAACATTGACGTGGCAGTTACCCTATAAAATGCCGATATGCTGTTTCTTGAATTTTAATCATAATAACAGACGTAGAATGACAAACCCTTTCTCTTCCATATGCTTCAACCCCTCTTCACATAACAAATACGACCTCCTTTCTTTGCACTGCATTTGTGGTTTTGCAATATGAAGAAGGGTTCACTGGTAGTCACCCTAGGTTGGTGGGGTCCTGAGAACGATCATCACCCTGCCTCTTCTGTTTGTCTCCATCTCCTATCTGTACCCCCATTCCCATGTCCATCGCCTTTCTAATTCCTTTAGCTTGGAGTGTCTATTCCTAATCTATGTTTTTCAACTATTTAGTATAATTTTTTTTTTTTTTTAATAAGTTTTTCGGTTCCTGTGTCAGGATGCATCCAGGGCCTCTTCACTCCTTCAGCTGTGGCTTTTTTGCAGCATTGGCGCCTTTAAGAACTAGTCTGGAAAATTAGGGTGAGTCGATCACTGTAATGCACCAAATGTACCAAAAACTAGGGTTTTTCGCATTTTTCTCAAAAACAGGAACAACGATTTTGATGCACGATGGGATGTATACTGGTAAAATCTGAGTTTCAATTTGCGCTTTCATTGATTGCAGTTTCTGAACCTAGCGATCAAATTTTAAAATAATTTTTGGAACATGAAGAGTTGTCCTGATGAAGAGTATGTGACAATTATTTTTCCAATACCGTAGAACAATTGGGGAAGTACGTTGTGGGTGTACCTTTGTGTAATGGAGCTTGCCCATGTTTGGGCTTCACTCATTGACTTGCCTGGGACAGGTTCCGGCGGGAACCACTATTCCCAGCTTTACAAAGGGAATATGGACTGTATTTCTCTGGGCCACATGAAAATTGCTAGGAGACCTTCTTCATACCATGACAAACTATGGTATACTTCGAAAAACCTCTAAAGATCACAAAAATCGACTAGTTTTTCACCTGCTGAGAAGGGCCAAAACGAAGTTATCTTGAATTCCGCTTTGCTCCCTGGAATTAGTAGAAAAAGCAATAAACACCAGTGAATTCATGTAGAGCTAAGGAAAGTTGTGTGATGTGGCGCACCTGATATTTTGAGTTCATACTCATAGTTCATACTTCCACAAGTATTGTTTGGAAACAGACTGAGAAAGGAGGGATTTTCTTTTTATAATTTTTATATGCATCTTGGTTATTGAAAGTGCGTTAGCCCAACTTGTATAATTTCATTACCTGAGTTAATCCATTTTCCGAGTTGTGTTGGAAGATGTTACAGTAATCAGTGTTGGTACATGAGTAGGTTTTGGTATTTCCCTAATGGTCCAATATCATCAGAAATGATGGTCTAGTTGAAGCTAGAAGAATAGCAACAATCATTTCTTGTGAAGCTTGTTAATGAGTCTGTTAATATGTCAAACTGTAGCATCATGTAGTAGACATAGTTTTATTGAATGCTTTGATTTTTGAAATAAGTGATGCTTGAGTACTTACCATTAATCTTTGATCCCACTGTTGTTGTGTAAGTTAGACATTTGCCCAGTTGGGGTTTAAAATTCAGAATAGTTACTTGGGTGGCGGCTGTTGAAGGTTGTGTGTGGTTTGATTCCCCAAGTGGAAGTAGTACTTTCCTATTGTGTTTTTAGCTTTACAACTTCTGGCGCATTTTCGCAAAGAAAGCAAATCTAGAAATTGCAGAAAGAAGTAGATATTTTTAATGCTCGGTTCTATTTATAGTACCATGACTAATAATAACAGCTGTTTAGCAGGCTCGCAAGATTTGAGAAAATAACACTTTTGAACATAGTTTGTTCATGCAACTAATGATAACTTGGCAAATGTTGATGGAGAAAGATCTTTTTATTTTTCCACTTTCTCTACCCTTCAGGTTACCGACTCTCTACTTGAAGCTGATAACTCAAAAATGTACTTACCAACACCTCTTACTTGACTTGGACTGACTACATGAACAAATACTCAAAATAGTGTTGGCACATTTTTGTTGTTGTATATACTGTTAATTTTGTTACTTCTCATAAAGTCGTGACAAACGATTCACATTGTTTATTTACCTCTGATTGGTTCATAGTAACAGTGTAAGGTTTGTTTGATATCTTTACAAGTCTTGAGTGAAGTACATGCGTTGAGAAAGTAAAGATGGCTGTTCTCTGTTTTTTTCTAAAAAAATCTCTAAATTCAAAACAAAAACGAGAACTAGAACTAGGGGCATATTTTACATAGTGAAATGGGGTAGCACTAGGCATTTTCGTACATTTCACCTTAAAGAGACTTGAAAGTATATCCTTCAAACTCATAATTTCTGATAGGTTGAGGGAGTTAAACCTAAAATCCTTCCATTACTTTGCTAAATGATTCTATATTCTTTCTGTAGCGGTACAATCTCGGATTCATGCTAATCCAGCTCAATTATCAATTAATTTATTACATTGCCACAATTTTGGGGGTTTCTTTCTTTTTAAAAACGCTGTAGACAAGTAAAACGAGAGAGTTTCTAAAACTACTTTTAAAAGAATGGGTGCAGTTGTAAAGAAACTTCACTTCACCTTTGGTACAAAGCATGTCGGGCCCTATCTTCCCTTAAATGAGGTGGTACATTCCAATGAAAACCACTTTCAAACGTCACTGGGTAATTGAAGAATAAGAATAAGTAAGTAAGAGGATTTAGAAACTACCATGTTTTACAGCAATTTGAAATGTGTTCGCAATTAAGAGAAATAATGTTAACAATATGTTTTGGGTTATGGGTGACTGCCAAACTTTGTACCCTCAGACGAATACAACTCCAGTGGATTATACACATTGTTTCAGGTCATTTGTTTATTATTCAATGATGACAAGTTGATTTTGAATATTTATTTGCATTAGTTTAAGAAAAATTTCATGGATTCAATTCATTGACAAAAACGGTCAATGGTATACAACAATGATATTTGGCATTTTTTATTTTATAATTAGATGTTATTTTAAATATATCTCATGTGTGTATTGGGAATGATTCCTTCGTGTTTATTTCCCCTTCCCTCTTTTGGTGCCAAGTTTTGTATTTATTTTTGAACCTATTATTTAGTTTGCATAGTTTCTTTCTGCTTGAGTTGTTCTATTTGTAACCCCACTCAATAATTACATTGATGTACTAAATGTAATAAAAGAAACATAGAATAGAACATAGAATGTGTACATTCTATGTCTTTTAGCATATAACCTCATTGTACAGTAATCCTATGTTCTAACAGACTAGTGTTTATTGACATGATATCTATACATAGCTTTTCAAGCATATAAGTAAATGATGTAGGACCCTTGTTAACACATTCAATACGGAGCATTGTACCCAGAAAGTACCTGGAAAAGAGAATTGACCTTTTTCTATTTTCTGTGAAGGGAAGGTGCGAAAATGTGTAATATGTGAAAAAAAGAGGTGTGCTGATTCATAGAAAGTTAATCTTATATCAATTAATGAATGACGCACATTCGAGTCATGCCGTTGTTTTGGCATGCAGTGGCGCAAATCTGCTTCATGCAGGGTTTTTTTTGACAAGTCTTTGTAAGCAAAACACAGGAGGGGCAAGTAATTTATTTGACAACTTTTGATAAATATAAATGCTTCATAACAGAGTAAGAACTACAAAGTATGTAATTACATAGAAAACTGAAAGAAATTACAAAGTAAGAAAAATATACGAGCAAGAATCAAATACGTCATTTATACAACTGATTTAGAACCAGAAGTATTAGTATGAATGGTACTTCATGAAGCACTCTAGGCATAGGGCAGGTTGCTCAGTACAATCAGGGCAATAATAAATTGTACTCCACACATATCTACCACGTCGACTTTCATATCCTGATCGCCCGCATATATAACTTGCCCTTTTAGATGATTCCATTTCTGAGTGAAGGAACCAAACTAACAAAGAAAAACACCCCACCCAACCAAGAGTACTCGTTTAGAATGCTTGAGGGAGGTTGGGCAGCAGACTGAAGTTCAGGTAACAATAACTCGAAAACTTGTGGTGAACAACTCAAAAACGAACTTTGCCATCTGAAAGCTACTCATCCAAGGAAGGTGTTTTGAAAGTAGTGAGACAATCCGGCCACCCGTCAGTTTTCTCTGTTGTACGTAGAAGAGACTCGAATGTGCATCATGCCATTGTTTTCGGGAGGACGCAAATTTGCGTCATGCTGTATTGAATGTTTTAATGGTCGAACATAGAATGAAGAGCGTTCATCGTATTAAAACCAAAGTAGTGTATGGATGTTGGTTCGGTAGTACTGAAAATTGGTTAAAAAAACTCAAGTACAGAGGTCACGAGCCTGTGGTTGGAGAAGACTTGCCTTCAATCCTTAGTCTGTTCTGATGGAGACCATAAATATCTAGTCTGCTTCGGACCCAGTTCGTGAAGAAGTTCAACCTAGTTCTACTTCTTGGGTATACGTAAATTAGTGGCCACTTACCATGTAGAATATATTTCAAAAATATCTTGTATGAATTTTGTTAACTAGAACATTTTTGCAGATACGAGCCTAAGAGTTTTCTAGCACTGACATTTCTGGACCCAAGGACATTCATGTGCAGTTAGAATTAATTGGGGAGAAATCTTTTGCTGACGTTTAAGGCTGTCCTGAGGCTGTTGTCCATTGTCATTGTTTTTCCCTTCCTCCAGGGGTGGTGATGTAGCGGAGTTGGTGGGTTCTTGTGTTGTAGGCTGCCTCACCGGAGGAGTTGGTCCTGCTCGATAGTCCACATGGCTAATGGACACATGGTCCCGTACTAGGAGGATCAGCCAGCCTAGTTGGAATTTGGCCTGCTGTAGGAGTTTTATTCGAAGGCCTAATGACACCTCTATGAGCTCAGATGTGTCCCTTTGAGCAGTGCGATAGATAGATTGAGAACCAGAACAAGATTTCGTTGTAAACGGGTCTCCTACAGCTCTGATGCACTCAAGGCTGCTGGTACACATAGATGAATGAAATGCAGTGAAATAAATTATTCAAGGAGATGAAATAAGTTATTATAGTGAATAAAATAAAGTATTCTAGGAGCTCCTTACAGTGATGTTTGACACGCCTGCACCTGCACCATGACTCAGCAACTCTTAACTGGATACCACAGGCACAACAGTGAGCATCCACAATGTTAGAATCCCAGCCTCCCCTACTCCCCTTACTGCCTTGTACACCCTATCGCTGTAGGCAGTGACGCCATGCGAACAGTGTGAAAGGGCCAGTAATCTCTTCCATGGATGCCCTCCGAAGCCTACTCCACCCACGCAGAAGAGTAGGGGGAGAGTTCCCATCCATTAACCGAACCAAGCAGAGCAGCCGCAAACTCCGAAGGCTTACTGGCAGATGGAGTAGCCATGTTACACCACCAAAGCAGATCCAGAATGAATTCCAAGGCCAGCCACAGCGTGTGAGACATCCCAACCCAATGCCTGCAAAGCAAGCAAGTACTAATGGCGCAAGAATGGAATAGTGGTAGAGAGAGATGGAATCCCGAAGTCCCCCAGATTGAACCAGAGCGTGAATGTATACACATGGGACACTATGTAGGATGTTTTGTATAGGGTGGTTTGTAAATCCATCGGTTGCTTTCGTTTGTGAATTATTTTGAGGGGTGTGAATATGGTGTCATATTTTGTGTACATTTCGTATACAAAAAAGACTTGGAATCGACAACCAACAGACTATTTAAGACACACAGTAACCACATTCCTTTCCCTTCACCTCTGGTGGAATTACCCAGCGGTGCATGACCTCCTTCTCCCCCCCCCTTCCATAACATTCCAACATCCTGTTTACCTTTCTCTTCATATATAAAGACTACAACCAACTGACCGACCGTAGTACTGACTAAAGGGCAGACGATGATGTCTTTACATTAAAAGCGCTCGCCCACAGTGTCTCACCAGCCAAAGGAGACTGAATCACCTAACAGGTACGTTAACTTTAGTTAGTGAGCTACTTCCAGAACTGTCTTGCGCTCATTATGAGTGTTTTGAGTTGTGTTCTGCCGTGTGAGCCGTTGCAGTGTTGTTTGTGTCTGGAATACGTTGCCCATGCCAGTGTTGTGTGCTTTAAGCCCCTTTAATGCTGGCTTTTACAGCCATGCAGAGGATGATACTGCGCTGGAGAGTTCTGTCGCCCTTCCGTTGGAGGGGGGGGGGGTGCTGTGATCTCAGCTCTCGGTAGGGAGTTCACAGTGTGTCGTGTATCTGGAAGAAGTGTAAATTCCTGCCAGCCAGCTTTCGATCACCTGCTGGTTCTCTCAATGACTACCATGTTGGGGGCCCATGTTTTAAGCTGACATATTGCTTCACTTCCGTTCACACAGGTAAGTATTAACCTGAAACATTGTCAAAATGATATAATTCTGGCTTCTATGGTAATTTCTTGACAACTCCCACAACTTTCTCTTACATACCAACTTTTATGTTTTTCAAACACAAAGAATGGTTATTGTGGCACAGTGTACCTGAGGGTCTCCCAACAGAGTAACCAAACTGCACCATTAACCTTACTTAAGGTTAAAATCAAATGGCTCCATAAAAATCCCTCATTATCGCACAGTGCTGTGTGGAGCACTGCCCCTGGCTAAAAAATTGATCACTCACAACGAAGTTGTGGAAACCCATTTCAATGATAAATGGAGTTGGGACGATTTTGTATTTCCACTTGATGGAGGAAGGGGATTTCAGTTGTCCAATTTCCAATTATCCAACCATTTGCAAAAAAACAAAGAATGATACGAAAATTTATTTGGAGGGTGAAACTGGGAAAATTGAGAAAAATAAACTGAAAATAAAATAACTTACTCTGGTAGATGGGATAAAAATTATATCAAAGAAATGAAACAGAATAGTATCCTAGGAGCTCCTTACATTAGAATTTGAAAGCTTGGGAACGACGAACTGATTGGACTGTGTAGGGGTTACAGGAGGAAATGGAGATGAGAAAATAAAAGGCAGATCTGACCGTAGGTACAACGAAGTTCAGTGAAAAGGATGAAGGAGGTTGGGTGGTGTCCGATATTCGAAGAACAAGGGGGTTCCGGCTGATAAGTCAACCAACTGAAAAGAACAGCTCGCATTATTCGCAGAAATGATTGGGAAGCACAGAGCTTGAAGTGTAACACATTGTAACTGACAGTCGTTGATGTCAGAACTTTTCTCAGTCGGCGGTTTGGGATACTGATGACCCACTTTTCGAGAAACGTGGCGTTCTGTAGGCTTCGGGTCCGATATTTGCAGCAAATCTGGCAGAAACTGGCGATGGGAGAAGTCGAGTAAAGAGAGGTGGCAGAGGCAGATTGGAGGTGGTGACAGACTTGATGAGAAAGGATGAGAAGAGTAAGAGGTCGACTTAGGATTGCGAGCCATACGTGCTGAGATCGTCCGATCACGATAGTTAAAAGAAAAAAAAAGAAGAAAATAAGAAACAGAAGAGAAGGAGGCTCACTTCGCCTCTTCAAGGACTAAGTGACGCCTCTCAGAGTCGTCAACAACACTAAATTTGAGTTACTATGTTAGATCATTTTCGGCGGTTCATTAATAACAAGGACACCGCTGACATCAAATGGCAGTTGCAGAGCATATACAATCAACACTTCCAACCAAACTGTCCAAACTCAATTGGACGCTCAGAATAACCGACCATAATGCCACAAAAAATCGAATAAACTTAGCCCAGACATTTCCATTTGAACCTACCACATATGAGAGTGTGGTTATGAAAGGAGGAAACCATTGCAACAAGTATCCACTGTTCGTAAGTTGAAGTGAAAACTGGGATCCAAACACCTACCTGACCATTAACAAATGCCTTGAAAAAGAGGGGCGTTGAAGAAGAGCATTTTGGAATCAAACTGTTTATAATAACGAGTCGTCAAGTGAACAAAGGCACAATTTAAACAATATTATAATGGATGACAAGGTAAAACATTAATGAATATTGGTAAAGAAATGGTGTCTTGTTACAAGTAACCCTTATTCACCAATACACTGCCAGTTAATCAACAAGACATGATATTTTCATCAGAACAATCTTTCATACTAGGTATTTTAGGAAGTAATTAAGTTAAAGCTGGATAATAATCAATACAATATAAGGACTAGACAGCTTATTACCTCACAAAAGTTGATGAACCGTATATACTCTCACAACACATTTCACGAATGAGATCAACCCAGTCTGTAAGTTACACAAAGGCCCCATCAGAATCAACGTACCAAAATAAGTTTTAACAAACAAGCAATAACATGGATAAATCTTAAAAAACAATGCCTAACAAATATAATACATACTGCTCACTTAAAAGTTAGTCCTCTTTCCAATAACTAAAAAAAACAACAGACAAACAAAATATAGTTGGTTAACACTTAAAGTAATGATTCACATTTTTCTATATTTCTCATATTGAGCTTCTCTAAATGTTCACTTTTATTGTTTTAAATATTTGTATGAAGTTTTAACTAAACAAATAACATTAAAAAATATTAAAGAACATTGGGCAAAAAATACAATTTGATACACAAGTGATACCAATGAAGTTGACTTGATTAGCCAACGAAAATACGTTATTGGCTAACAGCTAGGGTTAATAGTTCAACAGTTTCTAAATTACTCATATTGAGCTTTTTCAAACTTATATCTTAATCATTTTTCCATATTTTGAAAATCTTAAGCCAATCCTGAGATGATTATTTATTTCATACGAGTCTACCACAATTCTTTTTTTCGAGAATATATTGGCTATAAAAATAAATTCGTGACATATATAGAATAATTGAGCCAATGCAATCAACACAATTGTGCTCAATGTGATGATTGCCTAAGAACAATTGAGCAAAAATGTATATTTTGCAATAGGAAAAGAACCCGTAAATTTATTCTAAAAATGCTGGATAACATTACAAATCAAATTTAGAAAGTTTATCATCGATGTATAAGAATCTGAAACATTAATCTTAAAGTACTAAATTATGTATACTATAACGCCATTATTAATCAGGAAATAATGTACATTACTGTGTAAATGCTTCCACAAGCATCCATCAACGTCATGAGCACACAAATTATGCTAGCTAAAAATTCTACAAATACTTGGATCCCAAAAAATGCATACTTCTAAGGAAACTATCCATTTATCACTGTTGTTAATAGTGAATGTAAGTTTTGGGCCAAAAACCCTGGTTGTAACCAACACTTGAGGCTGCTATCATGATATTTTAATAAAATGATGTTGATAAGAAATTTGCTCATTCATGATTACTGTTGGGTTTCAGTATTATGAGTCAGAAATGTCCAACAGTCTGATAAAACCTTAACATTCATTTAGAGTGCTTATTGCCTTTACTGAATGTACTTTAGTCTTAGCAAGTGTTGTTGATAATATCTTTTATACGATACATAAGTATATTACAAACAAGAAAGTACCAAGTAAAAATATCTGGTGCTTAGCAACACACAACTTTTCGCAACCCCAGCAAATTTGACATTCGTTCAACTCACTCCTACAGGAACATATAGAACATATATATAAGTTATATTGTGAATAATGGTTGGTACAGAAACGTGACACACAGTATTCTAGGAAACCGCGTCTGTGATGAGTTTATCAACAAGATGATTCATTGCCAGCAATGCGAACACAGCAAACTAAGTCGCTGCGTCGGCTATGCGAACCTACCTGAACCCCTTCCCGAGCTCAGCTCAGTGTGTACTCATTGAACTGTCTTGCTGTCCATATCTAGTCCCCCTCTGTCGTCTTTGTAAAGTCTTTTAAAAGCTTTTTTCTAAATAAAATTAAATTGTAAAAGCAAATAAATCTTTTTAAAAAGTCCCCCAGCAAAAGACAACATTTAACTGGCGCAGTCGGTAAGCTGGATGAAATAAAGACATCTGAGTTTCTCACAGATCCGGAAGAGATAACTCAAATATTAGGCTTGGAGGACACGGATCACACAAACTCGGGGAACCAATCGATGATCGCATATTTAGGTGACAGCCGATTCAATTCTCCAGATGATTCGGAAGAGCCTAATGATACCATTCACTCTAATTTTATACGCAACGATGTATTAACCATTCCCGTTTCAGAAAGTCCGGTGAATCATGGTAAACATCAAATAGTAATGATTACTACTAAAAATAAACCCCACCCTCCTATAATTGAAAAACTTTTTGATTCTAAAATGAGAATAACTGTAGAAATCATCGAAGAAAACCTTGAAAGAGATATTATTAACTTTGTAAAAACATTCGTCGCTCCAAAGCTCAAGTACCTTATCCACTTCAAACTTGACATCTATGAAACATTTAACCGCATTGTCACTAAGAATTTGATGAATTCTCAAATCAAATTCGTAAAATGCCCATCAATGCTAACAGATGTGTTGCACAAAGTGGAGAGATACGAATTAATTGATCTGTACCATACCGGGGAAACAAACCACAGGGGAATAGAGGAAACGTATGAAAAAATGAAAATGTTGTCGATCGGAGGAGAGGTTTTAACACCAATTACCCCAGACCACAAATTTTGTTGTCCATCTCCAATATAATTAAAAATAAAATAAAATACGTATAAAATAAACAAATAAACCAGGACTTTCTTCTCAAATATAAACAAAATAAAGTAAAATTATTCGGCTGAAATGTCCGTAGAAAAACCAACGAGAAAAGAAAATTAAAGAGTGTCTGACCGTAGTGATTATCAAACGCACGAGATCTCGCAGCTGCAGATGTTGGACGCCCCTGATGCACTTTGGGAGACGCGTCGGCAGAAAGGCAAGTCACTATGTCCCCACTGACGCGAAGAGAACAGTTTGATTCGGTCGTAGGACCTATTACTTGACGGCACGAAGTAAATCAACGGGATACTGATGACCCAGTAAATGTCGAGAAAACAGATAGAAATCGTCGGGATTCTGATGACCCGTGTTCGATTCGGCTTGAATGAGAAGAAAAATGGACGAGAGAGGAATCGGGGTGTCGAGCTTCTGGCACATCCAAAAAACAAGTTGTCACGAGTCATCTCTTCCCCGCTTGGCGTCATGGGCTCCGCTACGTGAGGCGCGTTCGGTCAAACTTGCCCGCGATAGGCACCCGATTAAAAACAAAACAAACAAAATAGGAGATGAAAAATAATTTGTCGCGCGTGAACAGAAAAGGAGATACTTTTGGCTCAATCTTAAAAAATCGATCCAAATGTACATAAACAATTGTGAGTTGTGTCAAATTTGTAAGTATGAACGAACACCTTTAAAACTCAAATGCAACATAACACCGACACCTACGAAACCATTCGAAATTTTACACATTGACAAACTCTCCATACAAGGGTCCAAGTTCCTCACAATAATTGACGCATTTTCAAGGTATGCTCAGGTGTACAATGTTAACGCTTCTAATAGTCTTGAAGTAGTTAAGGGACTTATTCAATTCTTTTGTCATCACAGAACTTCGCACTCTATTGTCTGTGATAATGGAGCGGAGTTCAAAGGGAACCTAGTGAAAGATTTACTTAATTTACACAAAATTAAAGTTCACTTCAATAGCTCTCAGCACCCAGAATCTAATGGTTTGATTGAAAGATTTCATTCCACCTTGATCGAAAACGTTAGAATCCTTGGGAATAGAGACGAATTCAAGTCGGAAACCATAAAAAACAAAATCATGTATGCGATAATTGCCTACAACAGCATCCACTCAACTACTAGATTAACACCTTTCGAAATTATAAACAGCCACATTGACAGCAACCCAATAATAAAAAATGAATCGGAAGAAAAAATTGTGAACAATTACTTCAACCAGCACAAAGAGAGAGTGAGATTAATTTATGACCAGATATACTTACAAAATGAGTCCGAAAAAATTAAAACGATAAACAAGAAAAATGAGACTCATGAAAACCTACCTAAAATGCCTGGGAAAATCTACGTGAAAAATAAACAAATCAAAAAATAAATTTGTCAAAGAAAATATAATCTCAATTAACAAAGAACTAAAAGCGGCCGAAATAGAGCCAAGACACCACAATACTCAAGAGAAAATTCATTTTTCAAACGTCAGAAGACCATTACAATACACTAAACAGGGAATAGAAACAACCTGGAACGAAAACTTGGATAAATCAGAAGTCTTGGTGGAAAGATTTAAACTAAAATTAACAAAAGAAGATCTGTTAACAATTAAACATGGAAATTGGTTAAACGACAACATAATAAATTTCTATTGCACAATGCTCTCGGAAAAAATTAATGAAACCAAAGATAGTTCAAAGGTCTTTAGCAGGCAAAGAAGGTCTTTGCCTTCAGCACATTCCTGTATGTATCCCTCGTAGCTGGTGGTTACGGAAGAGTAAAGAACTACTCACGAAAAACCCACATCTTCGAGATAGATACGTTACTCATCTCGATATTCAAGTCATCTCATTGGAGATTGATTGTAGTAAACGCTCAAGAAAGGAAAATAATATATTTGGATTCTCTGAATCAAGAAGCGAAAGACATCATGGACAGTATTGAACTATACTTGAATGAAGAATTCAAAAACCAATTAGGTACTAATAGTCAGGAAACTTGGCAGAAAATACACCTCACCACAACAAATCAACTCAGACGATCATGGCACGCTTGTATGTAAATTTGCTGAATTATACACTACATCAAAAACAGTGAATTTTGAGCCAACGGAAATCAGCAATTTCAGAGAAGAAATGTGCTTGGGAATCTTACAGAAACATAGTAACTAGTACAAACCTCCCACCTACACTCACATTCATTTGTTGCAGAATTATCTTCTTATTGTTCACACCAGTGAACGGGATTGAGATCAGGAATGTTACAACTAATCCAGGGTTACTCTCTGCCACAATGGGACCCGCAAAATTAATAGAAGGATATCATACATCAACTCATTACTACTTATTGGACGAACTCCATGAAAGGATCGATGCATTTAGGATTGGTTACCATACAGTCTTAGACGAATTGCACAATGACGCATCTACTAGGCAGAAATCAGATATGCTAACAACCTCCATTAACTTTACGTTCCAAATAGTAGACCAAAAACTACAAAATTTCATCTTTCCCAAAAATCAAACGAGATCCAAAAGGGGACTAATCGATGGGTTAGGATCCTTGATCAAGTTTATCACAGGAAATTTAGATGCGGAGGATGAAAAGAAATATAACACTATTATATCACATTTTAGACAAAACCAAGAGGACCTCCCAACCCAAATAAATTCGCAATATTCAATAAACGAAGCAATGCTAGCAAATCATAACAAAACTATGGAAATCATTAGGGCTAGAAGTAAGCTGGTATTTTGCGAGCCACCGAATTTTCTCGATGGCTTATGCCAGACCTTTGGGGATGGCACTTAGCATAGCCAGGCTTAAAAACATCTCCAAACCTTCACGCGGTGTAGCCTGTTAGTGCCCATATCCTTTGGAGTGGGGCCGACGGATTGGAGCAATGTTGAGTTATCCCCCCCCCCCGTTCTGGGAGGTGGATAGCTTTCCTTGAGAGGTGGTGAGGGGGGCGATTGGTGGCGTCTGCTCGTGCTCCCCGCAACCACTTTTTTTTTCCCCCTTCTTCTTTTCTTTTGCGCCCCCAACCCAAGCTGTAAAGCGTAAGGTCCCACGGGGGTTTGGGGGTCGGGGTGGGCGACGATGATTGCACAGCATGTGGGCTTCCTCCAGATCAACCTGCACATGGCCAAAGCAGCTACGGCAGTGATGTG
This sequence comes from Pachypeltis micranthus, assembly GCA_020466155.1. Classification (NCBI taxonomy): domain Eukaryota; kingdom Metazoa; phylum Arthropoda; class Insecta; order Hemiptera; family Miridae; genus Pachypeltis; species Pachypeltis micranthus. The sequence goes on along the minus strand of CM035768.1, from coordinate 85,396,895 downwards.
CAGGAGCTTTGTCTGGGGGAGCTGTGATGTGGCTCTACTGCAGGAGCCTTGGGCGGACAGCAGGGACGTAAAAGGGATACCTGCTAGTACAGGTAAGTTGGTCTACTGTGGCACAGAAGGGCGTCCTAGGGCGGCTGTTTTGGTAAGACACAACGTGCATATTCTAAAAATTCCCGAGTTCTGTCACAGGGATTTGATGGCGGTAATGCTGGAAGCTCAAGACAGTAATGGACTCCGGGCGAGGACAGTGGTGGCATCAGCCTACTTCCCAGGCGATGACACTGGGGTCCCCCCGCTGATGATGCAGCAGCTGATCCATTACTGCAGAAGGGAAGACCTTCAGTTGATTGTCGGGTGCGACGCCAATGCACATAACATGGCATGGGGCAGCACAGACACAAATGAAAGAGGTGAGTCCCTTCTTGACTACTTACTGTGCAATGAAATGGTGGTGGTTAATAGGGGGAGCACGCCAATTTTTGTTACACGCAGGCGGAGGGAGGTGCTGGACATTACGGTCTCAAGTACCTTCTATGCCAGCAGAATAACAGATTGGCATGTCTCTGGGGAAACTTCAATGTCTGACCACTGGATGGTGAGGTTCAGGCTGCGGTTCCCTAATAGTGTGACGGAGACATATCGGAACCCCAAGAACACAGATTGGGTTCTGTACAGCAATGTGTTGGCCTCCAGTTTTGAGAGCTATAGCTGTGAAATGCAAACTGTTGAAGGTGTAGAAAGGGCGACAGGGGAGATCTGCGCAGCTATGGTAGAGGCGTATGAAGAAAGCTGCGAGTTGAAAACCCGAAGATCCAATAGGGAGGTTCCTTGGTGGAACAAGGAACTGGAAAGGCTTCGGAAGGAAACAAGGAGGCTCTTTAACAGAGCAAAAAAGAAGGGTGAGTGGGGCGCATATAGGGGTCCCCTCACAGCGTACAATAAAGCCCTTAGACAGGCAAAAAGGAAATCCTGGAGAGACTTCTATGGGGGCATGAAAGACTTGTCTACCATGTCCAAGGTACAGAAGATACTCTCTAGAGAAGAGAGCCGCAAATCAGTTTTCTCCTAAAGGCAGGGGGAACATACACAAGGGGCAGCAAGGAGACCTTGGAGGAGCTACTGGCAGCTCACTTCCCTGGGTCTCAAAGCCTGCGGTGGGGAGATAGCCACCACCATCAGCTAAGCGCCAATGGAGGTACCTGTCATGGGCAATCGAGGAACCCACTGCTAGCTGCAGCCTCCAGAGAAATGTTCACACTTAATAAGGTTAAATGGGCTATTGGTTCATTTACACCTTACAAGGCGCCAGGTGCCGATGGGATCTACCCAGCCATGTTGCAGCATGGTAGGGAGGCTCTGGGTCCGATACTGGTGAGGCTTTTCAGGGCGAGCTATGTCCTTGGTCCTACTATGTGGAGGAAGGTGAAGGTGGTCTTTATACCAAAGCCGGGTGGCTCCTCGGCCCTGGCTAAGGGCTACCGCCCCATCAGTCTCATGTCCTTCGTGTTGAAAACAATGGAGAAGATAGTGTGCCTATCAATAAAGGAGTACTATCTTACTCAGAATCCGATTCGGAGTTCCCAGCATGCCTATCAGAGGGGGAGATCCACTGAGACTGCTCTCAAGGAACTGGCAACAGTGCTGGAGGATACTCTGAGACCCGGAGAGATTGCGCTGTGCTGCTTTCTGGATATTGGGGGGGGCGTTCGACTATACGTTGTATGCCTCAATTACGGCTGCGGCCGGTAGGAAGGGAGTAGGTCCTTACCTAATCTCTTGGACCAACGAGATGCACAGTAGCAGAGTGGTCCTCTCGGTGTTGGGGAAACTATCTGTGGTGCCCACCAGGGGATGCCCACAGGGGGGGGGGGGTGCTCTCCCCTCTCCTCTGGTTACAAGTAGCTGATACCCTTCTCGAGCTGCTGGAGGAGGAGGGCTACAAGGTAATAGGATACGCGGATGACCTGGTAATTATAGTCAGGGGTAAATTCGCGAGTGTAATCAGTGAATGCATGCAGCATGCACTGAATACCCTACTTTATCTCGTATAGAGCTTAACGCAAATGAAACGACACTTCAACCTTTACCCGATTTGAGAGACGTAGTGTCCAGTTATTTTGGTAATGACGAAAATGATAACTCATCTCTCGCCGTTAATATTGACCAATTAGACGACGACTCTGACACAGACGCCACGGTACACTCAAATTATTTAGGAAACACGAACGGTCAAGTACCTATCAAAGATGAACCCATCAACCATTGTAAAACACAAATATACGTCAGGATCACACCAACTAGTAATAGACCAATAATTAGGAAAATTTTCGGAACAAAAACAAAAATCACAGTGGATTTTAGTGAGAACAACCTAGAACAGCAAATTGTTAACTTTGTCAAGGAATTTGTAAGGCCTGGTGAACGTTATGGACTCTATTTCGTTACTGATATCTACGAGATATTTGCAAAAACCATTAACGAACACTTTAAGACAAGTCAAATGAAATTGTGCAAGTTTACCTCTAAATTAATGGACATTGAAGACCTGGATGAACAAAAGGAAATAATCGAAAACTATCATCTTGGAAAAAATAACCACAGGGGAATTAATGAAACTTATGAACACGTTAAGCGACATTATTATTGGCCAAATTTAAAGAAAACGATCGAAAACTTCATCAACTCTTGCGAGAACTGCCTCGCCTGTAAATACGAAAGAATGCCCATTAAAACTAAATTCAATATCACGCCCACACCTTCGAAACCTTTCGAGATTCTTCACATTGACAAGATCACAATAGATGGAAAAAAATTACTGACCGTCATTGATAAATTTTCCAGATACACACAGGGCTATGTAATGAAGTCATCCACAAGTATTGAAACGGTAAACAAGCTACTAAAATTCATGAGTCACCACGGAGTTCCAGACCAGATAGTTTGCGATAACGGAACTGACTTTAACAACGTACTGTTAAAAGAACTTTTGTCGACTCACAAAATAAACATCCATTTCACCAGCACTCAAAATCCTAACAGCAACTCACCCATTGAACGCCTACATTCCACACTAATTGAACATCTGAAATTAATAAACAACAACCCTCTGTATAAAAACGATTCATTCGAAGACAAAATTAATTATGCTCTCATAGCATACAACAACAGCATTCACAGTGCTACAAACTTCACGCCTCATGAAATTATCAATGGTCATATCGGTAACGGCGCTCTCCTCGAAACTGACATTAGTCATCGAATCATGAGCAACTATGTCAGCGACCACAAAAACAAATTGTCATTGCTTTACGATAAAATCAAAGCAACAGAATTGGATAGAAAAACCAAGACGATCGACAATCTAAACAAAACCCGCGAAGACATCCCTAATATACCGGAAACCATTTTTGTCCGAACTAAACAAATTCAGGGTAAAACCAAACCGTTATATAATAAAGAAGCGGTCGACTCCGTCAACGAAAAACAAAAGACAGCACAAATCAAACCACGACACCATAATACTAAGACAAAAATTCACCTTTCCAACTTGAAACGACCCCGGAAAAAGTTCGACCCTAATATACCCAGTACTTCAAAAACAACTCTAGAATCAGGTACTGAAAGCGATTAACTTTAATGTTCCAGATCAGCCATAATAACAACCTCATTATGCGCCGAAATCAAAGACCTGACTAGAAACGGCGGAATAATTCCGATCAACTTGGGACTTGCGAAACTGGAGGACTCAGAACACATACTTACGCACTACTATGACTTAAAAGGGATTTATGACGAAACTGACACACTAAACCTTTCCTATACTGCCTACCTACGAAGCATCAAATCCGATACAGGTATACTGAACGAAATTGATGAGTATTGCCGTATATTCAATCACACCTACGAAATTCTCGATCAAAAAATATCACACCTCCGAACTCACAACGAAAACAGCCGAATTAAAAGGGGATTAATTAACGGTTTGGGCTCCTTAGCAAAAGCCATCACCGGCAATTTGGACAACGACGATAAAAATAAATACGATGATATTCTGGCGAATATACAGTCCGAACAAAAAGAAATGCAATCCACGGTAAACTCCCAATATTCTCTCTCGGTCAAATTAATGAAATCCTATAATAAAACCCTCAAAACGTTAGACTTCAACAATAAACAAATTAAAGCCAAATTGTACCACCTAAACAGCGTCCTTAATTCAGGTTCTTCTAGCATACGACACAGAGACATTATGGCCCATTTCCAGGCGACGTTAAATCTGATTTTAAACATTGTCCAGGAAATCGAGACATCTTTCACGTTTTGTAAACTCGGGACGTTACACCCGAGCATAATCAACACGAAGGAACTGGATAACGAAATAAAAAGCATACGTTCAAGGCACGCACTATCAGAACTTAACCCCGTCGAATACGAAGCGCTCATAAAAGTCAACTGTAAAATTACAAACGACAAAATAATTTATTTTCTCAATATTCCACTCTACAAAGAAACCAAATTCAACCTCTTTTATTTATTCTCCATTCCTTGGCAGACAAACAACCAATATGTAACTGTTCTTCCCAAATACAGGGTTGTCCTTTCTAACACCGAGGATAATACCATGTTAATCTTGAAAGGCGAGTGCCAAAGGAATAATATATTTATATATTAATATATATATATAAATATATTTATTTAACTAGAAATATCAGAAAATTATTTTACTCTTCTACCCGAAACTAATCACCTTTTATTAGTATTCCCTAATGAGGACAACATTGAAATAAGAAGTAGCAGCCAAACGGAAATAATAACACTAAAAGGTATCCACCTAATTAAGCCCGCTAATGATCGAGTTTATTATCATGACAAATTACTCTTAGAGCAGAAAAACTCGAAAGGAAGCCCGAAGCTTCTTAGTCTCCCTCAGCTAAAGTTAAATTCGCTAAATATTTCGGAAAACAAAATTAAGTTAAAGGAAATTGACTTGGAGCAGTTGGATGTTCTCGACATATCCAAACCTACTATAACTCACGTCCACAATCAAACGGTTGGAACAAAATGGATTGTAATTATGTTCATTATATTTGGTATATTGGTTTCGTATACTATGCTAACTGTATTTCTCAACAAATGTAACATTGTAACGCCTCATAACAATTGTGAAACAAATTAATTTCAATAATTTGTTTAATCTAAGAGGGGAGGAGTTACGAGAAGATATTTGCGTAGTGTGTAACTTTTAACCCGACGATTCTCGGGATTAAAAGACTAGCTCAGCAGTATCCACCTCCCTATGAGGTGTCCTTAGACTTACAGCACCTGAGAAACTTCACTTTTGTGTTAGCCGTCTCCAACGTTGTACCCTTTGTAAACCACGTTCTTCCGTAATAAATTTTTAAAGTTTTTTTTAAAAACTCAGTTTCCCTTCGGGCAAACATAATTTATATATATATAAGTGATCACCACAACTTCATCGGCCCCGGCCTTGGCAATATCTTCGAATGCGCAACCTGTCGCAAGCCTTCCTTTGGGGCAGTGCCGCCGCAGATATGAACCTGCTGACGCCGCACTTACCTATCTCGAATCATCCCATTGGAATCATCTCAGATGCGCAGCATTTTCTCACAACAAAGCCACCACAGTCGACGCTCTGCAAACGCTGCACTTCCTCGTATCTACTCTCATGACAATTGCTTATAAAAGCCCCCCGAAACCTTGAGCAATTGTTCATTCTCTGCATAGTCCTCGTTCAGTCTTATTCAAATCTTTGCTTCATAATCCTTGTGTAACTTGCTCATTTCATGTCTTTTTAAAAACGTTATCTTCGGAACCACGAACATAACTGGCACAGTCAGTAGGACATTGTCTACCTCCCATAGGATACTTTTTCAAGTTTCAAGACAACACCTATGTACCAGCAACTCGACACACAGGACCAATATCTTCAGGAAGAAGTTGGAAACCCAGAGAAGAACCCAGTAACAAAGACTGTAGAAGAATGCTCGTCGAGCTACTGTAAGTACACAACTTTCGTACTTACACACTAACATTGAGTTAGGTTCACCTAGTAGGTGATTTCAATTAAAACACCCCGACTTGGTGACTAAAGTCAACGCGAAAAAGAAATGCAATTAACACACCCAGACTTGGTGAGTAAAGTCAACGCGAAAAAGAATCGCAATTTAAAAAGTCAATCGTTCCGATAATTAAGTGGAAAAAAAGAATCCAAAACAAAAGGAAAAGATCACAGAAAAGACTCCCTCAACCTTTTCCAAAAGAAAATGAAAGAAAAGAGTTTGCCTTCTCATAGAGATGGTCTATCTCGGTCAAACAACCATCTCGGAGATGGTCGGTCTGACTTCTTTACGGCCTTATTCCCCACCAACTAATCGGTCAAATTTGTTGAGAGAATTATTAAGACCAAATTCGCCAAACCAAAATTCTGATAACTCAACCTCCTCCAAAATGCGAAGAACCCCAGTAGTCCAACAATTTGTCGCAATGTCCCCCGATCAATTCCAACAGTTGGTTGATGCAGTGAGACCACCAGCTCGAAGCTCAAATCTCAAGCCAGACAAAACTGATTTGAGTGGCATACCAGACTTCACAGGAGAACTGGAAATTTTGTCTCAATTTCTTGAGAGATGCGAGGAACTAATAGACCACTTTTTTGACCTAGACAACCTAAATTGCTATGTAAATAAGGTAATATTAAACAATATCAGAGCGAAGATCAAAGGGAAAGCTGCCACAGGAACATTTAACTGCCCATTGAATACATGGGATGAAATCAAAACCGCCCTAATCGCTGAATTCGAGGATAAACGAGACGAAGAGCATTTAATCCTTGAGTTAGGAAAACTCAGACAACATCAGAACGAAACTCCGTTCAAATTTCATGCAAGATCATATTAATTGTTCACACTGTTAATAGCAAAGTTGAAAAACTCAACAGACCTATACACCGGTAATGCTTAGACTGATGGAAAAAGTCGCTGTACTAGGATTTCTAATGGGACTTAACGACGACATCAGTCAATTATTAATAAACGAAGAACCCGTAGACCTCAACGACGCTGTCAGAATCCTAACGAACGAATATCAATTCCCAAACTTACTTGGGTACTATGCAAACAGTACTTAGAGAAACAAAAAACCCAATACGTATCAAACGTACAAAGACCACCGTTCACACAAAAACCACAAACGCATTATACCCAAAAAACTAACAATGGGAAGTCATTCCAAAAAACGAAATACAACAACGAAAGCGGTAAACCTTTTAACAAGAACCAACAAGGGACGTCACACAAACCATACTTCCCCCGATATCACCAAAAATCAACCCCGAAGCCAGACCACACACAGATTCCGTACCATTTAAGGACAAAAGACACAATGTCTTATCAAACAACGCTAAATCATGAACTTCAACCCATAAGGCACAACCAAGATCCCCCGGATGAAGAACGAAGTCAATCGAAAAACGAAGAAGGAGACGTTAGTTTTTTAGAGGAAGCTACGAATTACCATGAATTAACCTGAATCATCTCAACAGTTCTACAAAACTCCCGTATCTAATTAACCACAATAACCTTAAAATCCTAATAGATACTGGCGCATCTAACAGTTTTGTAAGTACTAACGTAGCTCTTAAATATTTCGAAAAATTTGTAAAACTTGATAAATGTTTAGTTACTTCCTCTCACCATTCAACTAAAGGCACCCACAGTATCGAATTACCTATAAATATCGTTAACCAACAGTTCAAGAAAAATGTAGCATACACGTTTTACATATTCGAATTTCATGACGATTTTGATTTACTGCTTAGTTGGGACAATCTAGAAAAATTGGGAGCATCCTTAACGTACAGGAGGACACAATCAAAATTTGCGACATCGATCTCCCCTTAAACCATTTTAACGTTCCACAAAAACCGAAACCATCAACCGTCGAGAAAACTAATAAAATGGCTGAAACCTCTTATATCCATAAATATGCGATACGACCTCGATCCAGAAAACAAATATAGATTCACCTAACAAATATTACGAACGGAACAGCGGTCATTAACCACAGAAAAATAGGATCAATTGAAATTCCTAATTGTCTGGTCAAGGTAGAAAACCACCTTGCAAGATGCCTTGCTTTTAACACATCGGAAATCACTCAAAACTTGAACGTTAAAAGCCTACACTCAGCTGAACAAATTCCAGAAGAAATGTTCGACAGAAATTTACATATAAACAGTAAACACAGAACAAATTACATAATACAAAAAAATAAAATTCGCAAAATTATTCCCTCCATCTGTCAAGATCATTTGAAAAAAGAAGAAGAGATAAAATTGAAAGAACTTCTATCAGAATATCCTGATATATTCTACGATGAAGACGAACCGTTAAGTGCAACTTCGTACGCCGAACATAAAATTCGCACTACAGACGAAATCCCAGTCTATTCTAAATCGTATAGGTATCCAGAAGTTTACAAAACTGAAGTAAAGAGTCAAATCCAAAAAATGATCGATAATGACGTAATTCAACCATCAAACTCAGCTTATAATTCACCCCTTTGGATTGTAGAAAAGAAACAAGACGCATCAGGAATGAAAAAATTTCGCATAGTAATCGACTATTGATTACTAAACCAAAAAACCATAGATGACAAGTATGACCTTCCCAACATAGAGGACATTCTTTCCAAATTAGGTAAATGTAATTACTTCACCACTCTTAACCTGGCCTCAGGATTTTGGCAAGTAAAAATGGAAGAATCAAGTATACCCAAAACTGCCTTCAGCACAGAAAAACGAAATTCAAGAAAATGCCTTTTGGTTTAAAATATGCCCCCACTACCTTCCAACGCTTTTGGATAATTGTCTCAAGGGTATACAGAACGAAATATGTGCTGTGTATATGGACGATATATTAGTCTTTTCATCCTTCAAGAACACATAACCAGACTAAGGTGTATATTCGATAGACTCAGAAAAGCCAATTTAAAAGTACAACTTGATAAGACAGAGTTTATGAGGAAAGAAGTTGCCTTCTTAGGACTCCTTATTACCGAATCAGGACTAAAACCTAACCCTCAGAAAATTGAATCAATCCGAAAATACCTCTTACCTAAGACCACAAAAGAATTAAAAAGCTTCCTTGGATTATTGTTGTATTATTGAAAGTTTATCCGCAATTTAACAGATATCACAAAACCATTAACTACCAGACTAAAGAAAGGAAATAAAATAAACATTAACGACTCCAACTACGTAAATAGCTTCGAACAATATAAAAATCTCTTGGTAAACGACCCAGTATTAAAATACTCAAACGAAAAACCGTTTATTTTAAATACAGATGCCTCAGGTGTCGCCCTTGGCGCTGTACTTTCCCAAAAATTCGAAAACGAAATACATCCAGTCGCATTTGCCAGCCGATCACTTAATGACACAGAAAGAAAACTATCCACAATAGAACGAGAACTCTTTGCATGTGTTTGGGCATGTCAACACTTCCGTTCTTAATTATATGGGCGAAGGTTCACACTAGAAACAGATCATCAACCCCTCCTGTGGTTACATCCCTTGAAAGAACCAAATTCTAAACTTTTCTAGTGGAAACTTCGTTTGGAAGAATTTGATTTCGAAATAAAATATAAAAAAGGGAAACACAATGCAACTGCGGACGCACTTTCAAGAATAGAAATTAACACGATAAAACCTTATTGGTACCAAAAGAAATATCACCCTCTCTGATCGTAAATGTGGATCAACAAAGTAATTGTGAAACTATACATTCGGATAAAGAAAGAAAGGACATAGCCCTAATACCCATAAACAATAATGCCGTAAATCATTGCAAAAATCAAATATTTATTTCGGTGGGAGAACAATTCAACACAGAGGTAAAAACTGAGAAACTATTCAGAAACGATAAAACTCGTATCACAGTGAGATTTCCTCAAAGGAACCTAGAAAATGAAATCATAAAATTCTTAGTTGACCACCTAAACCCGAAGACATCACACGGACTCTTCTTTGAATCGGACATTTACGAACAATCCCCCTCCATATTTATGGAAAAATTCAAATCGTTCAAAATAAAATTGACTAAATACACCAAAAAACTAATAGATGTCTTGGATCAGGAAGACCAAACTAACATCATCTTACACAATCACTGGCAAGAACGATTCTATCGCGGGATAGATGAAACATACCAACAAATCAAACGTATCTATTTCTGGCCAAACCTCAAGGAAAACATAACAGGCGACATAAATAGATGTGACCTCTGCCTGACATGCAAATTTGCAAGAAGGCCATTGAAACCAGCTTTCAACATTACACACACTCTGTCTCAAAACCACTAGAAACAGTACACATGAACACTGTTACAGTTGAAAGACAAAAATTATTAACGATAGTAGACAAATTTTCCAAAAATGCACATGATACTCTTTAAAATCACTCATCATGATGGACAATGGAAATGAATTCAGCTCATCTTTAATAAAAGAATTTCTAAACGTCCAAAATACAAAAATCCATTACACTAGCACACAAAATCCAAATTCTAATTCGCCTGTAGAGAGATTTCCAAGAATATAGAAATCGTCAGACTAATGACAGAAAGTGACAAATTCAATAACACATCAATCGGAGAAAGAATTAAGTACGCAATAATATCCCACAACAACAGCATCCACACGAAGGATCCCTTGTGAAATAATTATTGGTACATTACGATCTAAAACACCGATCCCCCCCCCCCCCCCCAACATTGAAACAGCCTTAACAAAGAACTACATTTCAGAACACAAAAACAAAATGGATAAGCTTTACACAATATTACATGAAAAACAACTAAACGCCAAGGAGAAACAATAGGCAAATTAAATGAAAAATGAGAAGAAACACTCCCAGACATACCACTTGAGGTATATGTTGAAACTAAGCAGATACAAGACAAGACAAAACGAAAATACAATAGATCATTAAAGACATCGACTTTATCTGGAAAACTGCACAAAATCGTGCCTAGACATCATAACACAAGAATGAAAATCCATTTGAAAAATATTGAAAGACCAATGGCTCTCGAACAGAAAACAAATTGTAAAAGAAGAATAAAATTGTTTGAAGACGACTTAAACTCAATAAAGGATTGTAATTGGTTGAACGATCAAGTATTGAATCTCTATATGGAGTTAATTAATGAAAGAAGCGAATCTAACAAAGAACTTCCCAAAATGTACGCTTTCAACACATTCTTATTTGTATTGTATGCATGAGGCTATAATTGGGTAAGAAATTACCCGAAAAAAGTTGATCTTAGAGAAAAGGATATTATCCTAATTCTCATCTATAAAGCAGCTCATTGGCAACTAATAGTGGTCAGACCACAAACAAAAACTATTGAATATTATGACCTTCTGTCAAACGACGTGAAGAAATATTAGAAACAATATTCCAATACTTAACCCATCCAGTGCGGGTGTGGTTATATTACTACAGCGGGGGTTGCGTGCCATGCGGGTGTTACGAAGTAAGTTTGGAGATGCTTTGAAGAGCTGCTGACTCAGGCAAAAATTACGGCAATCGCGCGGGAGATTCGATCCACAATCCTCAACTTACGTCGAGAATTATGAATCGCCTGTCTTGACCACTAGACCACGATCAACCGGTTGCTTCTAATAGGAGTCAGTCAGCACATCTCCCCCCTCGTCTGTTAACTGCTACTCCTGGAGCGGACTCTTTTAAGGAAAGAATTTACAAGAGTTGAGCGAATCCCCGGAAAATCCGATCTTTGATTCGAGAAACAAGAGGGCTACAAGGAAAGTCTTCTTTCTTTCGCATTGTAGTAGGCGCGTCGCCCATTTTACCTTCGCGCTGGAACTTTCACAGCGTCAGCGAATCCTGGACCCGAGAACTCGTCTCATTATTTTCTCTCTTAATTTTTTAATTTTTCTCTCGGGGCCTCTTCTTTTTCTTGGAAAGAAGAAATTCGACCACTAGTTGGGCGCCAATGAACTGAGGAAGGAAGTTTGGCGATGCTTTGAAGGGCTGCTGACTAAGGCAAAAATTACGGCAATCGCGCCGGAGATTCGATCCACAATCCTCAATTTACGTCGAGGATTATGAATCGTCTGTCTGAACCACTAGACCACGATCAACCGCTTGCCTTTAACAGGAGTCAGCCAGCACATCTCCCCCCTCGTCTTTTAACCGCTGCTTCTGGAGCGGACTCTTTTTAAGGAAGGCGCCACGTTGGGCGCCATTGTTACGGGGGGACTGACGGAGATGCTTTTGAAGAGCTGCTACTAAGGCAAAAATTACGGCAATCGCACCGGAGATTCGATCCACAACCCTCGACTTACGTCGAGAATTATGAACCGTCTGTCTTGACCACTAGACCACTATCAACCGGTTGCCTCTAATAGGAGTCAGTCAGCACACAATTATTAAAGAGCGTGAATATGACCTGTATTATCTAGAACCACTACCCACCCTAATTAGCAATGAATTTCATACTATTCTTTCCGATCACAAATACCTGTTGACATCAAAGGACAACAGGGAGTCCTTGCCTTATCCCAGCCTTGTGCTGTAGGTCACGTTTACTTGTGTAGTAGTCATATTGTACTGCCTTCTCCAGATGTAACTTGTGTTGGAAATATATTACGAGCTGGTTCCAACCCCAAATGTAAATATGTAAAATTAGAGATAGAAAGGAATAGTGTAAAATTAATTTTAGAGGTCGATCAACTTCTTCTCATATTCCCATATGGCGATATAATCAATATACAAAATGACAAAAACAGCGAGGTTTGTGCTTTATAAGGTCCTTTTATTGTAGACCCAGGAGTCAATTCAATTATCTTCAAAAATAAAACGTTCACTTGGCTAGAAAAGCTATAGTAGGGAAACCAATGTTCATAAACAATGTGAACTTCGCGTTAAAACCTAAACAATATCCTGACCGCGTGGTTAAGCTCAAAGATTTGGAACTGAAATACATTTCTCTCGATTACCCGCATGCGATTGATGGTTTCGACGTTTGCACCCTCACACTTCCAAGCATTTGGACTATGATTCTTTACCTAAAGTTGTCAGCACTCACAATTTACACAATCTGTAAATACTGTTACCACATGAGGAAAATGAAGTTGATCAACACCCTTAGCATTTAACGTTTCCGTTATACCTTAGCTAATTATTATTCTGGAGTGTAACTAAAATTTGAAATTTGATGCTCGATGTCTGTGTAATTTTGACTTCTATTGATGAGGTATTTCCTGTCACTAGTTATATTTTTGAGGGTCACTTTTTGTAATGCTTATGGATTAATCCTACTTTTTATTGTATTTTTCTACACTGTTGTGCGTTCGTGCAGCATTGATTGTACGTAGACATCTGTTGTGTACCCCTTGTTTTATAATGTTCACTTCAACAGTGTAATCCGTTTTGGAAAATTTTGTTCCACAAACTTTCCTCTAAGGGGAGAGGAGTGACACAACACTTTTCCACTGAATTGTCATTTCCTAACTGAGATGCTGTATCATCAATCCTAGACTTATAAAAGCCTCCTATCTTCCAACGATCCTCAGTCTCCATCTATACTCCTTGCAGCAAGTTACTCTGTCGGTTTTAAATTGTAAATGAAACAGTTATTAAAAAGTGATTTAGTGAGTCCGAACGTATAATTTATATAGATAAAGAGATATCTAGTCGATAAAGATTATAACATTAAATTCCCTACTAACCAAGTATGTTATAAAGGTAATTATGAACAAAATTACTGCGACAACCTGCAACGATGGAAAGAAATATCCAATTGTTCACAAAATGTAATCAAACATAATTCTATGAACGAATGCCAGTTAATGAAACTTAAACTCAGAGACTTGTGTCATTTTACGATACTTAAAACTGGTCACATTCTCATTGCCACCAAAAAAGAACTAGCAATTAAAGACAGGAAACCTGAAGAAAACACCTCCAATCGTTTCAAAGGTACATGGATTATTGAACCATCCAGCCACGACATCTTAATTAATAACAAACTTATGAGATCTAGTAAAATTATACAAGGAACAATACGAATTCCTCCAATAGCCCCTGACTTGATGTTGACCCTTGCTGTTCGACCATTTGAACTTAAATCTTATGGATTACACTCCTATTCACCAACTGGAAGAACATTGGCCATTTCTATTTCCGCCTTAAACACTAATCACATTTATGTACACCTTTTAATTACCCACTTGATATGATCATCGCTCATTATATGTTAATAAGATACACATGTACGAAGTGTAATACCCAAATCGATCTTGGTTATGACGATAAAGGAGGAAAGCCTTAGACGCGAGAGAATGAAGTAGTTTTATTAACGAAAAAGTTGAAACAGGTAAAACGAGAATGCAATTAAAAGGAAGACGAATTGAGAGGCACGTCATGCATAGCAACTAGACAATATCTTCAGCTGTCTTGAGGTTGGGTCTCCATGCGATCAACAAATTCTAACCCAACCTATGAGTTCTCTATTGCAGTTCACAACTCGCCCAAATGGTACAGCATAACACGATTCTGCTCTCGCATCCCTATGCTTCATTCTACGGTGGGAGGAGTGATCATCCGCCACAGATATAAACCTGCAGACACTGCACTTACTAATCTCAACGTCGTAAACATCTTAGAAAACGCAGCCTTTTCTTATCGCAAAGCTGCCACAGCCAACACTCTGCAAACGTTGCACTTTCTCACATCAACTTCACACAATTCCCATGACATTCGCGTATAAAAGCCCCCGAAACCTTGAGCACCTGTTAATTCTCAGTATGGTCCTCATTCAGTCTTAGTTTCATGCACTAAGCATTATGATGTTGGCAACCATGGTTGAGCCCGGGAGTGATGGCGTTGAGTTAATAAATGACTTGCTTATGTTCTCTTCAGTAATGGCTACCGGTGTTATTAATGTTACCCTTGTTTATCCAGTTTTATTCTTATTCTGAGTTTGCGCCAGTATATTCCAGTTGGCGACGAGGAGAAAAGTTTAATTCATTCATTCTTTTACTTCATTTCATTTACGGAACGCCCGTTAGGCATTGATTAGTTTCTTTTTTTTGTTGACCATGACGACGCCAACTCCGCCAATCACGGCAACTATCAGCGGATTCCCTATGGCAGATTTTCTCAAATACCTTGTCTGAGGTGTGAGCAGTTGGAGATTTACCTTCGTTCGAGGTAAACGACTAATGGTCGACTTTTATTGAAAGGTTAGACCAATATTTTACTGGCAATTACGTTCAGGGAGGACGTCGCATGTGTTTGCACCTAACCGCCATTAGCCCAACAGTTTATGAAGTATTACGTGAACTGTGCCACCCATTTTACCAAAATCAAAGACTTTTGAACAATTGACTGAGCTACAGGCTAACCAACATGCTCCTAAGATTTCCATATGGAGAAACAGGCTTACTTTCGATAGTCTACGGCAGAACTGGACTGTGAATTCGGAGCACAACTGGACGAGATGGTCAAGCATAAATTCGTTACTGGGCTTGGAAAGGGGTCAATAATGGATCGAATCTGCGAGGACAACGCCGCCATATCTTTGAAGGAAGTAGTTGCACTAGCGATGAAGAAAGAGTCATTGTCACCCGCTAATTACGAGCAAGGTGCACCAATTCACATGCTCTGAAACCCCAAGAGTGGAAAGCAGAGAAAGAAAACTTATTTGGAGACGACCACAACGCCAGCAAGGAGTTCTGCATGCCAGTTGTGGATGCTGCTAGTTCCAGGAATTTACGGCTGATTTCTGGCAAAGGTTTCTCTTCGAAGCAAGTTTTTTGCTACGCTTGTAACAAGCCTTCGCACGACTTCGGAGTGTGTAAGTATAAAACGTACCAATGGAAGATTTGCAAGCAACTAGGGCATATTGCAGCCGCTTGTAAGCAGACTTCTGATAAAAAATATTTGACAGCAGACGAATCAGACGACGAAATTGTAAATTTAGGAGGACGGTTGGGCAGCCATGTGGGCAAAAGATAGTGCAACCTTCAGCCAGTTCCAACTGCTGTGGGGGAGGGGCACGAGCGCAACACCCCCATTTACGTTTTGGCCATGGATAGGCAGAAGGACGCATCACTTGTCACAAGTGGAGCCTCATGAGGCTATGGTGATCTGCCTCCACAATGATCGCAATGTTGTCGACGTATGTGATGAGCGTGTTTCCAATGGGCTGAAGGAGGCAGAGCAAATGGACCAGTAGAACTGCCCATAGAATCGAGCCCTAGGTGGTCGCTAGATCCGGCAGAGGCAACCCTATTCTCAAGAAAGCTGGAGATGAGCCTAAAGAGATTTGCCCGCAGCGGCTAGTGGCGCAGGAAGCAGAGCACCGCTGGCCACCACACCAACTCGAAGGTACAGCTTACATACAGGAAAGTAACCACCACGCTGTGGCACTAACTGGCATGTACCCTCCCCTTGAAACAGCCTTTCCTCGTAATTTCTGGGTACAGTGCTCTGTATCGAATGTGTTAATAAAAGCACCCCAATTATTACCAATGTCAGCGATTACCAAATCACTCAACCTAGAAATTTTAGTTCCCAGCATTTGGACAATAATCTTGTACATCCTAATTGCAACATGTATCGGATACAACATTGTTAAATGTTAATAGATTAAAAGAAATCCTCAAAGAATGGTTTAATGCTATATTATCATCTCAACTTCACCTTGTATTGCTTCATGAATAAACCTTTTAATACTAAAGTTATGTTAACTCACCTGTTAGGTGAGTCCATCTCCTCTAGCTGGTGAGATATAGTGGGCGAGCAATTTCGATGCAAAGACATCATTGTCTAGCCATTAAGTCAGTACTAGAGTCAGTCAGTTGGTCATAGTCTTTATACACGAAGAGAAAGGTAAACGAGATGGTGGAACTCCCAGGAATGGGGGGAGGGGAGGAGGTCCTGCACCTCTGGGGAAACCAACTGGAGGTGAAGGGAAAGGAACGTCTTAAATAGTAAGTTAGTAGTCGATCCTAAGCCTTTTTTGAATAGGGTGCCCTATAAATCCGTCAGTTGGTTGTTTTCGTTTGTGCAGTGTTTTGAGAGGTGTGAATATGGAGTCGCATTTTGTATTGGTTTGTTCGTTTATGATCTGTCCATTGAAGTTTTTAGTTTATAGATTTCCATGTTTTCTAATATGTCCAGTTGTCTTGAGGTGGGTAGCAAATTTTGAATCGTCTGTGTTCCTACTAAGAGATTTAATGTGTTCTGAATATCTGGTCCGTATTTTTCGTCCTGTCTGTCCTATCTACGAGTTTTTACTAGTACACCCCCCCCCCCTTCACGGATACTCCACCATCCTGTTTACCTTTCTCTTTGTATATAAAGACCACGACCAACTGACTGACTCTAGTACTGACTTAATGGCTAGACAATGATGTCTTTACATCGAAATCGCTCGCCCCACTGTATCTCACCAGCCAGAGGACATGGACTCACCTAATAGGTACATTAACTTTATTAATTAGCCTACTGGCGGATATAACCCAATTGCTTCAAAACCTTGTGCTGTTCATATTGTTATACGAATTTGGCATTATACGAGAAAACTTTCGAAATCAATTAATCCTGTATGTTTTTTACTTTCCTTGGCTCTACGAAGTAGAAAGGAAAGTTATGTAATCGGCTGAAAAAAAAATTTTGCGATTTCTTCAGATCTTTACGTTTCAGACCCTCCTGTCCGAAAAACACTATTAGGGAAAATGGTCTGTGTGTATGTGAACGATTTTTAGAGACAACCACCGTACCAAATCAGCTCAAACTTGATATCTCGCCTGCGGATTACCATGGGACGCCAAAATGAGGGTTTCGACAAAATCCACCGAAATTTAACTATAGTTATCATAGTGATCAAAACACCAAATTTTTTTTTCTCAAAAACGGCTCTAACGATTTTGATTAAATTTTTTATATTGGTAGCTCCCAATATGGCAACTATATCATAAAATTCCCATTTGTGGAAAAATGACGAGAGCAGCACAATAAATTATCATAATTTTCGACGAAAGAGTTTTTAGCACGGTTTTTAGAGAAAACAACCGTACCAAATCAGCTGAAACTTGATGTCTAGCCTACAGGTTACCATGGGACGCAAAAATAAGGGTGCGGGCAAAATCCATCGAAAGTTATCTATAGTTATCATAGTGATCAAAACACCAAATTTTTTTTCTCAAAAACCGCTCTAACGATTTTGATTAAATTTTTTATATTGGTAGCTCCCAATATGGCAACTATACCGTAAAATTCCCATTTGTGGGAAAATGACGAGAGCAGCACAATAAATTATCAAAATTTTCGACGAAAAGCGTTTTTAGCGCGGTTATTTCCTTATAAACTCCGCTGGAATTCTTGTAGAATTTTAAAAAAACTGGTATTGTAGTCCAATCCAATACCTAAAGGGTGAGTATTTAAAAACGCTCATGAGATACATGGGGGTCACTCCAGAAATTCCTGAATTTCAACTACTGCCATTTCGCTTACTACCAGTTCTAAACATTTTTACCCAATAACTCTGCAAAAGTAATTACTATCCTTCTTAAAAAAATTTGTGTTTACAGCCTCATTAAATCTCTGTGTACCGATTGCTCAATATTGGTCCTGCAATGAGTAGGAGCAGCACAATAAAATCTGGAACTGTAGGCGCTACCGCTTCCTGCTGCCGTAAGGCGTTGTTTGACAAAGTTCAAATTAACTGAGTGATAAATGAATTTATTAAATAGAATTAGCCATGTACAAAGTGAATTGTTGTAGAGCTAAGGAAAGTTGTGTGTTGCAACGCACCAGATATTTTTTGTTAAGGATGGAGGAGTTAATAATGTACCTGTCCCTTTTTAAATGGCGGACTTGCTTAAACCCCATCTGAGTCGTGCCTAAAGTCCCATGAGACAAGTTTGCGAAAGACAGACTTCATTCTTCGCTTGTCGTACATATGCTCCTCTCTCCAATACATAATTCTATATATCCTTGTTCAAGTTTAACGAAATAAAATGGATTGTGTTATTTAAAAACCAACTCTTAGTAAAGCCTGATTTAACTTATATGGATTCCGTACCCCAATAACCTGCTGACACAACTGCCAGCCACCCCTCAACCTGAGTCAGTCAGTCTCGATACACCATTCATGTAAGTACTTTGGTGCCCAGTCAATTGTGTTTGAACATCTCTCTTTTTTAGAGTCATGGCTGAGGGCATATCAACTCCAGCTAAACAAAGAAACAACAATTCAAGTACCAACTTATCAGAAGTATCATCGAGCATGACCATACTGCCATGCACTTACTGATAGTGTGGACAAAGTATTTATTAGCAAAGCAAATTAGGCCAAATAGAAGTCTCTAGAGCTACTTCATTGAGAAAACAAGCTAAAACACTGTGGGTACGATTTAAAATATGCTACGAATCTTACACTGTGACACCTTTCCAACTTTTCTAATTCAGACGAAATAAACAACTGAAACATGGAACCTCAGTCAAACACTGAATCACATGATTCCCACATCGCACATCTCACACAAATACCTGAAACTGCCATACAATGGAATTTTGAGCAGGAACAAAAATTAGAAACCCATGAAGCCAGATTAACAGAAACTACTGTGGCATTAAACTTGAAATTTAAAATTAAAATCCCCATAAACCACACAAATAAAGCAGACCAAAGCGTCATAAACATTGGTTTCCAATGTCATTCATGGCAAACCACGAACCCCAACTTTCACAACATAACCATAGACAAGGACATGACCCGAGGTAGAACAACCACCACTTCAACACTGCATGTGTGAAGAATGCACAATGTCAAACGCCCCACAAAACTGTAGCTTTGCCCAAACAGATTGGCTGAGAAATGCCGGATCCATCTGTTTCGATTCCGGGAGAACCAAATCAGAACCCCAAGGAAACGCCCAAGAACCAGACACGGCTTAATGACTCTAAATAACCCCTCAACGAGTAATTCATTATTGGCACTTTAACAAATTTGAATTTGAATTAATGCTCGATATTTTTTGCACACATCGATTTCCGGAAGTAATGGTTTCTGATAATGCAACAATTTTCCGCAGTGAAACCTTCTCTAAATTCTCCCAAGATAATGGAAGTCTCCAAAAACGTATCGCACCAAGCCATCTGGCTACCAATGGGTTGGCCTAACGTTACATAAACGGTGAAATCAAAATTAAATTGCATGTTGAGAATGATTCTATTCAACACCAAGTGTGAGAAATATTATCAGATGCAGAACAAAATAGAAGAACGCCGGCCGAAATGTACCTGAATCAGAATATCCAATGTCAACTTGATGCTTTTATGCCATATTCAACAAAACCACAGAAACAAGGAAGATTCAATTTACCTAAAATGCGGCAATTTAGAATTGGAGACATAATTATCGCAAGATGGAATTTCAACAATAAAAGTTCTTGGAAATTTGGCAAGATCAAATGGAAATTAGGAAGATAGCAATACGAAGTCAAATTGGAAAATGGCTACAGATTGAAACGTCACACGAATCAACTACAGAAAACCAATGTGACCAAAACAGCAGATCCTGTACTAAAAGCCACCATCACTAAAATGCAAGAGAAAATGCATCTCTCCAACCAAAAAGAAACCAGATAAATTCAGAAATAGGTGAAATTAGGAATGTTGGGATGAAAATGTTGGCAAGGGGAAAAGTGGTAGAGCCTGGATAGTAAAATTAACAACAACTAAAAAACCGAAATCATTGTTTACTCAGGTAGGTTACAGATAAAACCAATAAATAGGAGATAATTGATTTGTATCCTCTAAAACTAATGATTGAGTACTAGCAGGATCCAACGGCTGTGAATTTTCACGTATAAAAGGTACCTGATGATGATTTACTACGTGATTAAAAAGAGAAGAAAAAGGGAGGGGGAGAAAAGCGGAATAGCAAGACACAAGACAGAAATCTGATGACAACAAATAAAGTGGTTTGCAGCAGCCTACTTCTGGAAAATTGACACTTTTCAGTCCAGAACCTGAAGGTAAACAAAAAGATGATACTTTCGTTCACCTTGCATAATCACTAAAAATAATGAGCCTTTGATAGCTCAAAAGTATATATGTTGGAGGCCAAGCATATTGTGCAAGGTTATCAGGAAGATCGCCTAGTGTCGCACCCTGATGAGAGAGGGAATGTAGGGGAAGAGGGCTGCCTTCCCCTACTCAGTCAGTCTCTGTCAAGCGTATGAACAGGGAGCTTCGCCGCCTTACCGTCTTACTTATTTCAAGTTGTTTATTAGTCAAGTGCAAGTTGTATATTCAGTGTTCATTATAATTGTCGTGTTGAAGTGATTGTTTAATCATGGAACCAGACCTTGAAGAAGGAGAAGTAAATGAGGAGCAGGAACATGAGGGTTTTGATGTTTCTGCATCTACATCAGAAGTGGGATTCCACAGACATGCCCATCGTCAGTCAACAGGTAACAGCCAAAGGTACGCTAAAAATAACTATAATGACAATTGTGAATACATTGGTGATGTTTTTCGCAAATTTTGTTCAGAAAATGAAGTTACGTGGAAGGAATTCGCTCGTCATCAGATGAAGACCTTGGAAAAGTTTGTTGAGGCGACGAGCAGGTAGCAAGGGGACGTTGCCAAACTTCCCGAGTTCAACCCTGACAGTGGTCAAATCTCCACGTTTTCATGAGCGAAAATTGTTTGGCGGGAGGCACGTTATTGTTGTCTTTCAGTTCTGCCCTGAAAGGTGCTGCTTCTCAGTGGCTAGTTCAAGTAACTCGACGAGATCACACTTGGGGACAGTTTAAAGAAAGTTTCTTGGCCCAGTATGATACAAATGAGACCCCAGCTGCAGCCATCTTCTAAGTGTTAGAAGCCCAAGGAGGGTGAAAGTTATGTGTCTTATGCAAAACAAATTATTTCCACTTTGTCTTCAAAATTACAAGATTTGAGCAATGACGAAATTGTGTTAAATCTCAGTTTGGCTCATATGGCAAAGTTTCATCCCCAAATTAGACGCACTGTATACACAACTGAAATCGCTTCAAGAGGGATTATGATCAAAGAATTGAGGGCCATTCCATCAGGTACTTTCAAAAGACCAAGCACTTCCTACACTGATTCTGATGTTGCAACCAAGAAAATGAAATTTTCTCAGCCTCTAAATCGTCCGAGTGGGTCAGGTGGAAATTCGAACTGGAGCTACCATTCACCATTCCATCACCACAACAAGACACCAACAGGAAGACAGACACCACAATCATCCAAAATGCCACGGAATCCAACCAATGAGTATTCCAGACCAGACATCGTTTGCTTCTATTGCAAATGCCCTGGACACTTTGTATCCAAGTGTCCAAAGAAGTCATCAGAAAAGAAGGATGAGATGGCAGCTACCCGTCCAGCAGATAAACGTGTCGGCCTCTGTTTGGTCAACCCAATAGGTCATCTTGATCATAAAGGTGAGCTTTTTAGTTATCAATTGTGGATCGGAATGTTCACTCTTGGGTCTGTCTCTTGCTTCAAAATTTGAGGGAACTAGGTTCACAAACATGGTGATTTTAAATGGTTTAGGGGAATCCAAGGTAATATGTACGAGTCAGATACAATGTTCAGTTTAGAACTTGA
This sequence comes from Pachypeltis micranthus, assembly GCA_020466155.1. NCBI lineage: Eukaryota > Metazoa > Arthropoda > Insecta > Hemiptera > Miridae > Pachypeltis > Pachypeltis micranthus. The sequence continues at coordinate 85,374,199 of CM035768.1, read as the reverse complement.
CCATTTTGTTCCATTTGGTCCCTGACAAATTTTTAAATGTTCCTATCATCATTGGTCGCGAAATTCTTTCAATAGAGTTCCACATGCTTATAACTGAAAAATATTGTATTCTGAAGAAAGTGGAAAACTTACTTCAGGGCATTACTCAAGAGAGTGCAACTAATCCACACAAATGTAACTCACAATGTTCTAGTTCTATACAGCATGTTTCTCCTGGCTTGACTGGTGCTCTATAGACAAGTTCAAGTTCTTTTAACAAAGAAGTAATTGTTAGTGATCATTACAATAGGGAATCCATTAGCACACCCTCTAGCGAAGATGTTTCTTTGTTTTCAATGTTTTGTGAAGCCAACTCTCATGTATGTGAGGTAGCAAGTGTAACTTCATGTCAGTATAATTCAATAAAAGCAGATCTTCCCGAACATGATAGCCCAAATTAATTGCAATTTTGAATAAATTTAAGGAATTTTTTATTGAAGGTATTCCCAAAACCAGAGTGAAGTCAGGTGAGTTTTCCATTCGACTGAAAGACCCAACCAAGATAGTTAGTTAACGTCCATATAGGCTTGGCCCAGCTCAGCGTGAAGTTTCTTGCAAGGCAAAATTGCTGGACTTGAAGAGGCCAATGTGATTCGACCAAGTCAGTCTCCTTATGCCAGCCCCATATTGATGGTCCCAAAGAAAACAGGAGGCTATAGGTTATGTGTTGATTATTGAGCTCTTAATGCTAACACAATTCCTCAGCGTTTTCCTATGACATTGATTCATGATCAGATTGCCAGGTGCTAGGTTTTTCAGTAGTCTTGACATGGCTTCTGGTTACCATCAAATCCCTGTTCAAGCTGATTCCATAGAAAAGACTGCTTTTATTTCACACCATGGAATCTGGGAATACACAGCTATGCCATTTGGTGTTTGTTCGCGCGCAAGAGAAGCAGTTCATAACAACAAACACCTCCGACCTTTTGAGGAAGAGATGACTCATAAAAGGTTCCCGTCTTTTCTCGTTCATTCTGTCGCCTGCCTATTTTTTCTCGCCTCAGCTACTGAGCTGAGTGCTAACTGCACCACTTTTCTCGCCTCTTTTGCCCTGAAAGCAACCTACTCTCCTCCATTTTTCTATAGTCATTTCGGTATACCTCCCTTCCTCCTGCCATTGGAGAACTTCATTTCAAGAGCCACCATCTCATCCTACGAGATGCCACAGTATCTTCTTTTCTGGAAGTTGCGAACATTAAATTGCCTTTTATTTTTTTTATTTTACATTTCGAAAAGAGCCCTAATTTATTTTATTAAGTTTCATTTTTTTTACATTCATCTTTTTCTTTTAACGACTGACAACCAAAGTTCTTTCTTTCTTCCTTTCTTTTTTATTCCTTTAACCTTGTTTGGCATAGGTAATTGGTTACTACCAGAGCATCCCACCTATTGTGCAAACAGTGTTAGAAATGCACCCAGTGTTTTCCAGCGTATAGTGATGGATGCCCTAGGTGAACTTGCTCATGACTTGGTCATAGTGATCATGGATGACATCCTGGTCACTGCAGGAACCTGTGATGAAGCTCTCGTTCGTTTAGAAAAGGTATTACATGTCCTTAAAGAGGCTGGATTCCCTTTGAATTTGGCAAAGTGCTCATTTATTGTGTAGCATGTCACGTATCTTGGATATGAAGTATGTGATGGCAAAATCCGTCCAAATTCAAGAAAGGTTGAAGCACTCATCAAACTACCCCCTCCTGGGCTTGGCATAATATTTTCGCCAGTTTATCAAAAATTTTTCAAAGATAGCTGCTCCAGTGTTCAAATTAGTCACAAATGCCAAACTGTTGGATGCCAAAATTTTGGATTGGTTGCCTGAGCATGAGCATGTTAGACAAAAGATTATTTCACTCCTCACTAACGATCCAGTCCTCATGATCTTTGACCCATCATTTCCAATCCAACTTCATACGGATGCTTGTACAACTGGTTATACTGGAATTCTTATCAATATTGTGAATCATAAACCTCATCCAGTAGCTTACTTTAGCAGATGCACAACACCAGCAGAAGCTAGTTATTCTGCTTATGAACTTGAGACACTGGCAGTTGTTAAATACATTCAGCATTTCAACTGTTATATTCTGGGTTATTCATTTCTTGCAGTCATCGATTGTGAGTCTTTGAAGGCCACTCAGAAAAAGAAAGATCTAATTCCTCGTGTTCAGCAGTGGTGAAGTTTCCTGCAGGGATATGATATCACTATGGAGCACAGGAAGGCCTCACGTATGGCTCATGTTGATTTCATCAGTCGCCATGCTATCCATGGTGATGATACAAATTCACTTTTCTCAGACTCATTGCCTCTCCAGTTAGCTCTAATGCAGTTGGTTCCAACCAGTCTTGCAGTCCCTAGTAAGATATGCCTCATGGTAGAAAAGGTAGGCAATGTAGGGAGGCAGATTCATTGAATAGGACTGAGCAGAAACTTGTGAATCTAACTCAAATCTATTCAGATTGGCTCCTTGTGAAACAGCAGAGAGATTCAGAAATTCCCAAGATTACAGAACAGCTAAATAATGCCGAAATAGATGAGGAGATTCGTGACACCTATGAGATGAAAGCAGGAATTTTGTGTGGGAAAGTCCAATGCAATGGTCGGACAAGGTGTCTTCCAATTGTTCCTAGTAGTTTCAAGTGGGCTGTCGTCAATAATGTTCATAGTTATTTGTTCCATATGGGATGGGAAAAGACTGTTGAGACTCTCTATGATCATTATTGGTTTGAGAATATGACCAAATTTACAAGGAAGTTCGTAGAGAATTGTCTAGTCTGCAAAGTGAATAAATCGGACTCTGGTGCAAAACAGATGCAGTTGCATCCTATACCACAATCAAGCATGCCATTGCATACTGTCCATTTGGACATATCAAGCAAGCTCAGTGGGAAGAATGACGCTAATGAGTACTTCTTTGTATTTGTTGATGCGTTTACAAAATACACTCTTCTGATGCACACAAAGAAACTTGATGCCGACTGTAGGAGATAGAACTGGACAATGAAATAAACTAGTAGAAGAAGAAGATTCGTTTATGATAAGAGTTTTCAGGAGGAGTATTTTTGATAAAACGATGTGATTGTGGTTGTGCTTCAATTTTTAGAATAAAACTTTTTAATTTGATTCCGTATTTCTGTGAATACACCACAGATATGGCGACGAGGATGGGATAGGTTTATTAGATTTTTCCGAGTACAAGGAAAATAGCAGGGATCTTCAGTTTAGCCTATTCAAATCAGGTGTATGTATGCCGGTTGTTGTGTTTGGTTTGATTGTGTTGTGACTTCTTAACCACCGATTTTCTTCAGTCGTACAACAAAATATTCATGAGTAAGGAAGAAACATCAAGAAGCTCCAGGAGCAGTGGTGTGATAGTGGGCCAGCTTCGTGGATTTACTTTGCAGAATGACAAACCACGTATGTACAGTTTTTTAATGCTAATAAACATTTTTTCACCTCAGATGATATTGTCACAAGAAGCATTGGTTTCACCCCAGGTACCCCTCACGTAGAACAAAGGAGAGGGTTTCCACACGCGTCAGCACTTGACGAGGAAGCGGCGCCGCGGATCCCCTCTCCGGGGTTGGGCAGTTGAATACGCCCGTCAGAACGTGCTAGATTCCCCGCAACCGACCGGCTCCTATTAACCCTGTACTCTTATGAATCCTCTATTTTTTGTAGTAAACCAATACCTGAACCAGTGTTAGTGTTTGAATTCACCGATCCCCGACATCGTAACAGTGGTGGAGGCGCCGGGTAGCCCGATTCGGAACATTCTCTCGCAATTTACAAGTGCCATACTATACCGCGCCGGAAAACATAGAAAACGTTAATAGGAGCAGGTCGGGACTGAACTCCGCGAGTCGAGCGAACGTTTTTAGCTTCGCCGTAGTTAGGGCCGCAAGTAAGTAAAGTTCACGGGGCCGATTGAGGAATCACTTCGCTAGACCCCGTTCCGTCCCGCTGCAACTCCTCCCCACACCTCCGCAGAGTCGACCCGCCCCGCCGCTACCTCTCTCCCTTTGCCCCATACAGGCCGTGACGCTCCCGAGGAACCCCGGACTTCACCGTTCGCAGCGGGCCGCGAGGAACAGCAGTGTCCTACGGATTGATTTGGCGATTTAATGGTTAAAACCAGGGGCCAAGGCAAGGACGACCCCAGTGGACCTACACACCCGCCGAGAGCACCGTCACCTACTCCCGAACCCCCTGTCCCCCCGCCACTGCCGCCCCGAGCTCCGACCCCACCACTCCCAGCGCCGATTTCGCCACAGCCGCGAAAACCAACAATTCGGTGGCGGACTTGAGAGGGAATATACGTCAATGGATGACCCTGAAGGCGGCACAACATCAGCAACCCAAAGCGACCTCCTCCACGGCAGCGCCCGTCCGGGTTCCGTATTATTTCCCGCAGTTCAGGGTTGTGTTACTAGTGACATAATTATAGACAAAAATGTAGTTTTAAGTGGTGTGGACCTCATAGTTATAGACGATGATAAGGTTGAAGTACTTTTAGGCCTAAACGAGATGATCAGACATGGGTTAAAAATTGACCTCAAGGAACAAACTATTACGCTCGATGAAGGCGCTTGCGTGATAAATTTCGCCGCGACCCAAGCCGGAATAGACGCAATCGAACCTTATAATGAGGATAGTAGGGTAAGAATAGTTGTAGACGAAGACAAATTTGTTGGACGATGTTCTTCATGCGCGGTTCGAATGACCAAGAAATATTGTAGTCAAACAATGTGTTTCAAACCCAATAGGACGTTACCCCCCGCCATACTATGTTTGCCGCTAATTGACGAGGACGAAAATTCTTACGACGAAATACTTATTGTAAACAGGTCAAACGAAGATATAGTCATGTCTCAAGGCAGGGCTCTCGGACATATACAGTGCATACCCCCTGTCGAACCGAATGTGGTAACCCCCGCCCTGGCCGTCGGCTGCCCGGACGAAATTGTAAATGAAACGTTCATACACACCGGAGACGTATGTGTAACCTAGTCGAACACGATCTAAAATCCCCTCCGGACGCTTCCCTAGTACCAATGGGCCTCGACCTAACGGAAGAGGGCAAACGGCATTTCCACGAGCTCATTAACCGCTACCTAGATGTTTTCTCGTGGCATGATGGCGACCTGGGTACATGTAATGTAATGAAACACGAAATTTGACTAACTAGTGATAAACCTATTTACCAACGTCCTTACCGTGTATCGCGTCAAGAACACGAAATTATTGAGTCCCACATTCAACAGATGCTCGCTAATGACGTCATAGAGCCATCTGCCTCCCCGTATGCTTCACCAGTGGTGCTGGTGAAGAAGAAGGATGCGGAGGGACGGCAAACTGCCACTCGGTTATGTATAGACTTTCGTAAGCTGAATCAGGTGACGGAACGCGACAATTTCCCCGTGCCAAGGATAGAAGATATTCTATCCTGCATCGAGAACACTTCACTTTTTAGTAGTCTAGACCTGAAGCAGGGGTATTACCAAATCGCCATGGAGGAAAGGTCGAACCCTGCACTTCTTTTGTTGTGCCTGGTGGGCTGTGGCAGTTTAAGAAGTTACCTTTTGGACTGTCTACTGCGCCCAATACGTTTTGCCGGACGATGGGGTGTGTCCTTGCCGGTATAGTATAGGAGAATGTGTGGTGCTACCTCGATGACATCTTTGTGGCAACCCCTGATGACATCGGCTTACATTGCGAGAGACTAGAACAGATCTTCATCAGACTGAGGCGAGCCAACCTGAAGCTAAGCCCAGATAAGTGTCGGTTCGGATTCAATCGATTGAAGATTTTAGGCTATGTCGTCACCAAGGAGGGCCTGGCGCCAGACGAAGCTAAAATAGATGCTATTAGATCATTCCCCGTACCCCGGTCCCTGCTAAATGTCCAGCAATTTTTGGGACTTGCGAACTATTATCGGAAATTTTGCCAAAATTTTGCCGACAAAGCGCGACCCCTAACAAACCTCACTAGGAAGGGGGTACCCTTTGAGTGGGGCGACGCACAGCAGACCGCGTTCGACGAAATTAAAGCAATGCTGGTAAGCGCCCCGGTACTCAGACATTATGACCCCTCCTTACCAACTGAACTCCGCACAGATGCAAGTGCTTTCGCCCTAGGGGCCGTTCTTGTTCAAGAAGACCCCCCAGGGACCAAACGGCCAGTAGCCTACCTCTCGAGGAAACTCTCAGACGCCGAAAGAAACTACTCGGTTTCGGAGCGCGAAATGTTGGCTATTCAGCATGTGTGTGTTACCTGGAGGCATTTCCTGCTGGGTATCGAATTCACCATCATAACGGACCACGCCGCACTCAAGGGAATTAACAACAGTAAAGACCCCTATGGGAGATTGGCAAGAGCTGCGATGGTTCTAAGTGAGTTTAATTTCAAAATTGTACATAAAGCCGGGACTAACCTTAAGGACGTGGACGCCCTATCCAGGAATGTTGAGGGAGCCTCGCCAGAACAACCAAATTTTACATAAGCTGAGGTGTGCCCCCTTTTTGCATATTGTAAGAAAAATGGTCAGAATCAAACGAAGGTAAATTTATGACTTCACAATCCGCGATCGAACAATCAACTGGCCTTAACGACAATAACACAACTCGTCACCAAGCAGCAAACAGCTGATACAAGTTCAACAACATCTAATGTCGTAACATTCCAACATCACCCTCTTCTTTCTTTTAAGGAGCCCTTCCCGCCTCTTCAGATGCACTTGGAACGAAGTATGGTCGAATACGGTCAACGTGCACTACCATCTTTCGGCGCTTAGGAGTAACAAGTCGAACAATTATGTCGGAGATGCATTTCACTATTTTGCATGGACCAATCCACTGGCGCTGGAGTTTAGGAGAGCGTCCAACGTGTCGACGGGGATAGTGCAGCCATACCTGATCTCCTGGTTAATATCGGCTTCCTGTCGCGTTTTGATCGTAGCATCGTTTGGCTTCTGCTGCTACCTTCCCCATGGTCTCGCGAGCAATATCATGCGTGTCTTGTAATCGCTGCCTAAGATCTATTGCAAACTGTGTCCGAGTCTTACTTTCATGGGCCACACCTGTAAGCAGATCTGCCGGAACAGTCAATTCTCGACCAAATACCAACATTGCAGGAGAGAATCCTGTTGACTTGTGGACTGAAGAACGGTAGGCAAGTAGAGCCAAGGGAAGCCTTTGATCCCAGTCACGCTGGTGATCGGCAACAATCTTTGAGAGCATTTCTCCAAGCGTTCGGTTGAACCGCTCAACCAATCCATCACTCTGTGGACGTAAAGGCGTCGTTCGAGTTTTAGTGATGTTCAGAATCTTCATCACTTCCTGGAAAACTGCGGATTCGAAGTTCCTACCCTGATCTGTATGTACTTCAAGGGGAAGCCCAAATCTGGAAAATACGTGGTGTATCAGCCCTTCCGCCACAGTTTCTGCCTTCTGGTTAGGAACTGCAAACGCTTCTGGCCATCTAGTATAGTAGTCCATGGCCACCACTATAAAACTATTTCCATGATGTGACTGAGGAAGAGGTCCAAATATATCCACAGCTAGTCGTTCAAAAGGAGCTCCCACCGTGTAGGTCTTAAGCGGTGCTCGAGTTGTTTTCTGCCCTGACTTTCCCCTCTGACCACAGATTGTGCAAGCTTTACAGAAATCCCTCACATCCCTATGCAGTCCCACCCAATAGAACCTACGGTGCACCTCAGTGATGGTTCGCTTGTAGCCAAAATGACCCAACTGCTGAATGCGTTGAAGTATCATTTCCTTGAGCTTACGAGGGACAATGATCTGTCGTATTGTTTGCTTGCCAGAACCACAGTGACCCTCCCAAACTCGGTACAGTACACCTTCGACGAGTATCAACGAATTAAGTGCCGCCCACAGAGCTTTTGTATGAGCACTGTGTGGAGAGACTTGGTGCCAAACTGGACGTGTTCCTCCAGCTTTCCATTCCCATACAGGACGAATGTCTGGATCCTCAAGCTGTTCTTTCTGCCACTCGACCCCTTCTTCAATTCTTACTCGATGTAAGTCCACAACTTCTTTTGCCTCTAGACGAGCACAGTACTAACAACCCTCCTCTAGACAAGGCCTTCGGGATAGGCCATCTGCATTCGTATGAGCTGCCCCACGTCGATACTCAATCGAAAGATTAAACATACAAAGAAATTCAAGCCATCGAGCCATTTGTCCATCAGGATGTTTGAAACTTTTCAACCATTGTAGAGAAGAGTGATCGGATCGAATTTTCAGGGGCTTTCCATTGTCCAAACCATAGGAACGAAAGTGCTTGAGAGCAGCAACTACTGCCAGAAGTTCCTTCCGTGTAACACAGTAGTTTCGCTCTTGTCGCGACATGCAGCGACTGTAGTATCCCAGAACAATTTCCCGGCCGCCCTGCTGTTGAGATAGTACAGCTCCGATTGCCCTCTCACTGGCATCTACATCCAATGTAAACAAACAATTTGGTAATGCGTGTCCTAAAATAGGTGCTTGCGTAAGAGAGAACTTGAGATCATTAAAAGCTGCCTCACATTCACTGGTCCATTGCAAGGGTCCCTTGCTGTTTTGGGCTCGGTAAAGTGGGTGCGTTCGGTCCGCAAAGTGGGGAACGAATGAACGGTAGTACGAGCAGAACCCAACAAATGTGCGAACATCTTTTGTAGACTGAGGAGTTGGCCATTTCTGGACTTTTTCGGTTTTTGCAGGATCTGTTGAAACACCATCGGCGGAAATCTTGTAGCCCAAACAGTTCACACTAGAACAAAAAAACTCACACTTCTTGGCATTCAGCATAATGCCCCGCTTACGGAATTCCAAGAGAACGTCACGAAGCCACGTAAGATGTTCTTCAAACGTCGCCGAGTTCACTAAAACATCATCAAGGTAGATTTTGGCTCTGCCTTCACTGATTTGACGATGCAACACCTTAGCCATTGCCCACTGGAATGTGGCTGGGGCATTGCAAAGACCAAAAGGCATTACACGAAATTGCCACAGCCCTCTCGGTGAACAGAATGCAGTTTTCTCTTTATCTTGCTCACGCATCCTGATTTGCCAATATCCGCTTTGGAGGTCTAACGTAGAAAACCATCTGCTGCCAGCAAGATCTCCAAGGAGGTCGTCGATATGAGGGAGAGGATATGAGTCCTTACGTGTCACGTCATTTAGTCGTCGGTAGTCTATGCAAAAACGAGTCGAACCGTCTTTCTTGCCAACCAGTACGATTGGACTGGTCCACGGACTGTTTGAAGGCTCAATTATACCTCCTCGCTCCATTTCTGCTATCAATTCATCTACCTCCCGAAGCCTATGAGGTGGAATATGTCGTGGAGCTTGGCGTATCGGCGAATCTGTGAGGACTTCGATACAATGCTCTATATCCTTTATTTGACCCAAATCAGTTTTCTGCGTAGAAAATACATCTGAGAACTCATTTAACAACAGTCGAACTGGTTCCAGTTGACTTGGCGTAAGACTACTCTGCAGCTTTGTAAAGAGTCCTCTCACATGGAATGGTACGTCACACAGTTGTTCGAAGTTTTGTACGTGTTTCATCTCTCCGTTACTGGAAGCCAAGGGGCAGATCATCATCCCCTCCAATTGTTCGTTATTCTCCCAAGTGTCTAGCGTAGAGGAAACATCAACGTAAAGCGGAATAACAACATCTTTAATCTTTAAACTTCGCTCTGTCAAATCAATTATACACCCATGGTTTTGAAGAAAATCTAGCCCCACGATGCAGTCTTCTCCTATTGGTGCTACTACAGCTGTCTGTGTTCGTATTATGCCATCCCCAACATCCCCAAATCCACTGTAGCCCAACCCACAATGGGCGAAATCTCTCCAGTAGCAGTCCGCACCACGCCTTCAGTGTGAGAACATATTTGAATGTTGGCCTTTTCCAAAATATGTGGAGACACAAACGTTGCGGTTGCTCCTGTGTCCACCAACAATTTGCAAGGAATTGTACCAACGTGTCCCCACAAACTCAGGGACCCACTTCCTCCAATCCTGTAGACCGATTCAGATTTCTCTTCCTGCCTGGTTAAGTCATTGGGCTGATGAATGTGTGCCAAACTTCGCCCAGTTAGTTTGGCCGCCGGTCGTTTCCCTGGAAGGTTGCTATCGGTTGGTTATTGATACGCCGTGTGGGACAGTCACGACAATAGTGACCCCACTCATCGCATCTCCAACAAACAACTTGGGGTTTGGGACGACGAGTGACCATCTGTCTAATAGGTTGTGGATGAACTGAATTCATTACCTGTTGTATCTGATTTAGGTTACTTGCCGATTGAGCTGGATCAAGCTGTAGCCCGCTGCTTCCAGGCAGCGGTGTGAAGTTATTGCTAGACTGCAATACATCTTGACTTCTATCCAGAGCTTCTGCACCTCGCACGCTTGTTGCTTGATAGGTACGATCCCTTTGTAATGCGGCTTCCACACGTTGAGCAATTATGAGAGCTTCAGACATAGTGGTTGGAGAAAGGGTATCAATTGCTCTTCTGACTTCAGTTTCACGAAGCCCCTGTGAGAAGTGATAAACACCATGTTGTTCTACGTCGGAAACTGAATTTCGAGCGAGAGTACGAATGGCTTGATGAAATTGCCTAAGGTCCTCGTCAGGTTTCTGAACTCGTGTACTTAAGAGGGTTAAATACATTTGTGACTGATTTTGCGTACCATACCTCTCTTCTAAGGCTGTAACCAGACGTTGGTAAGTTCTGGGAGGACTGACTTCACTGAGAAGTGTTAAAGCTGACCCTGATAAAGCACAAGAGAGTGCAACTGCCTTTGCATCTTCATCTCACCCATTTGCAATAGTCTCGAATTGAACGAGATAAGAGTGCAGCTCAGTTGATCCATCAAATGGCGCCACTTTCTTTGGCGCTGCCGAACACGTTTTTAGTGGTTGAGAAAAGGCAAATGAAGTTGTTGGGGGTGACTGAGCTTTGGCCATAAACTCGTGGACGGGTCGCAGAACATCTCGCTCCTCCAAGCTTAGCTCGTTTATTAAACTTTGTTTAAAGTGTGTGAAATGTTCGTTTATCTGTGTTATGATAGTGGTTTCCACAAAGTCCGAAAGTAAGTGTTGGGAGTGCGGCCGTGGCTCTGTTTCGGGCACCAAATTTTCTTCTTGATCCTGATCTTCCTCCATCTGGTTATTCAAGGAATCTAGGGAGGATAATACGCGACCACTACGCAAAACACGCTGCTCAAAGTGTGGGGGAACGCGATCACGGGACATGGAATCCCACTTCTGACACCAATTGTAAGAAAAATGGTCAGAATCAAACGAAGGTAAATTTATGACTTCACAATCCGCGATCGAACAATCAACTGGCCTTAACGACAATAACACAACTCGTCACCAAGCTGCAAACAGCTGATACAAGTTCAACCACATCTAATGTCGTAACATTCCAACAATATGTTGAACCAGACCCACCTGAGAGAATAGTAGCCGAGAAGCCCGACGCCTTAGTATCAGCCGAGCAAAGAGCCGACCCTTCCTTCCTCCCACTAATCGAGCTATTAGAGAATAGGACCACCCCTGATGACCGATGTTTGTCCAAAAAATCCCGCAGATATGAGATGAAAAATGGCAAACTATATAGGAGGCAATTCACCAAGGGAACCAACGTGTTATTGCTAGTTATTCCCCATACCATGCAATCAGAGATTTTGTCACAATTCCATGACGCCGTCCTTAGCGGTGGACATCAGGGCCAAGGTAGAACTCTTGCCAGGATTAAAGAAAGGTATTACTGGGAAGGTATGGACAAATCGGTCAGAAAGTATGTGGCTACCTGCCATCACTGCCAGAGTCGCAAAATGCCGCGGCAACTGCCCGTTGGACCCCTCAACCCCATCCCAATACCAAACCGACCCTGCGAAAAGATAAGTATGGACGTTTTAGGCCCCTTTAGACGTACATTGCGGGGTAATACTGTATTACTCTGCATTACCGACTTCTTCAGCCGGTACGGCGTGGTCGAGGCCCTGCCTGACCAGACGGCACCATCAGTAGCTCGGTGCTTGGTCGAACGTGTATTTTTTGTATACGGGTGCCTGCGAGAAATCCTAAGCGATCGCGGTTCCAATTTCCGGGCCGAAATGATGAAACAGCTCTTGCTAGGACTCGGAATAGAACAGCGATTTGCCACTGCCTTTCACCCCCAAACTAACGGTTTGACAGAACGGAACAACTCGACTTTCGAGACAATGCTATCCTTCTACGTCAACACACAACAAGATGATTGGGATGAATACATCCACCCCCTAGTATTCACTCATAATGCTAATGTAAACCAGTCATCTAGATTCTCCCCTTACTTCATGGTCTTCAACCAGCACCCGCGACTCCCGCTTGACGTACTGCTTGAACCCTACCCAGACGGCGACCCAGACACCTATGACCTTCTAGACTGCATGGGGACAGTACAACGCATAGGCAAGGCGAACTTAGAACACGCCCAAGCCTTGCAGAAAACCCGTACTGATAGAAAACGTCGAAGCCTCACATATAATAGAGGAGATTTGGTACTCGTATATACCTCTAGGAGACAAACCTAGGAGATATACCTCTAAAACAAAAACCCCAGACGAATTTCGTTCACGCGCTGAGTTGACCCAATGGAAAAATAAGCGTCGGTGTCCAAACAACACCTCCCCTCCAACAGTTGTGCCATAGTCGGATGGAGTAATTCCAATAACCCGAGGTGCCATGCAGTTACGTTCCGCAACCCGAGTAATAACGTTCCCCCCCGTAATGAAGCTGTACTGTCTCATACTTCTCCCCACGTGTCTATGCGTAACACCAACTGTTACCCTGGTAGGAGCGTACTGGAAGCCCCTCCCTGATGTTATCATGTACTAAGCGTCAGTTCCTGTAGTAATAGAAAGCAGATGGGAACCGTCAAACGAAAACAACGAGTCCCTGATACTACCACAGGTAGGAAGGCATAGATTGTTCCCACTATCAGTAGCCATGAACCAAACCCATGCTGATTGGCTAAGGATCTTCAATGAAATGGAGACTCAACTCCACTATTCCGATCCGGAACCGGTGAGTAATAGAAGTAAGCGCAACCTCGCATTCGTGGGAGAGTTCCTCAATTGGTGCTGCTCAGTGCTCACCGCCGAGCGAGCCCGTCCCCTTTACGAGGATCAACACCGACTTTGAAAAGCATTAGGACAACTACGGATGGCGGAGGATGGAAATCATCAGTACCTATGTAACACTGTAGCGGCGATTCGGAATTGCTCAGTAGAGTTAGAGTCCGTATTTCGGGCCGAACAAGGCTCAATCCAAGACTTACAAAAGAAGATCCTGGACGTCTATAATAATATGGACTACGAACGTACGGAGGAAGAATTCTGTTTTAGTCTAATTTGGGACACGTTAACCATACTAACCCGTGAGACCCGAAGTTTGCTCCGTCTGCACGCCAAAACCCGAACCATCGATGACTG